>JAVIWB010001513.1:0-224974 GCA_031893035.1 Dermolepida albohirtum | reverse complement strand
CCCTATCTATACATCACTGTATACGTGCCTTCCATTGTTCAAAACATTGCTGTAGTTCATCAGTTGCAGCCTCTTCAACAACTACGTCGTTTTTGCTTTTACCTGGATAATCAAGCACAGCAATGCGCTTGTATTCTAAAAACTGCTTCAAAGATGGCATTGTGAGCTGGTGCGTTGTCCTCCTGTTGTTTGCAGAATCCACGAGTCGTTCTTCGTGCTTTTTTCTGTCTTGGCGATCCGGCGACCTTCCAGAGCGCACCAATTGACGCTTTGTTTCCATGTCATACTGGAAAAGTTTCATCACGTGTGATGATTTTTGTGAGTTTGGTTCTTCTGTGAGTCGTTCCATGAGCAAATGTTCATCCTATTGTCTTTTTATTCCTGACTGAGGTTTTTCAGCACCATTTTTGCGCAAACTTTTGTCATGTTTAATTCAATATGCAAAATGTGTCTTACTATTTCTTTGTTAATGTTTACCATATCGGTAATCATCCGAATGCTCAGATGTCGGTCTTTCCGTAAAATTTCATATATTTTCTGAACGTTTCCTTCAGCCCTTACAGTCACAGGTCGACTAGGACGTGCATTTTCTTCGACCTCTCCCGATCTTAAGAAGACCGTTTGTGCCTTTTAAAAAACTCGCGCGCGTGACATTATCACCAAACACCTCCTTTAACATTGGTAGACATTCTGAGTGAATGAGGTCTCAGAAGTACCTAACTTCATTAAAAATACGAAAATCTTATACAAAAATCAAAAAATCACTGAAGGTTGTCATATAACCCCTTTCCACATTAATTTTCATATTCTATATACGTGTTTCGACAACTAAATTGTCACCATCAGCCGATAATTAAACAGTGTCGCACCTGGAAGACTACGACAAAATACCCATATGAAATAAATTCCACACACGATCTGTACCACTAAAAGTCAAAACGCACACTAGATATCTGAAAGCTCGAATCTAGGGAACATTGGAAGACCTGAGTGCGACTATCTGCCAAGAAATCAAGATAATATAACCATATATACTGGGATTGTCACAGCAATACTCGACTTAACAAAGGAAACACAAAAAAAAATTTCATCGAAAATATCTTTATTTCTCCACAAAGTCTCTTTTTAATTCGATACTCGCACCCGCACGAAAGAAATTCCAGGTGCAGGTTTCTGTTGTAGTTTCCAGGTGCGATGATGCCAACTTAGTTGTCGAAATACGTATACAGAATACGAAAATCAATGTGGAAAGGGGTTGTATATCAACCTTAAGTGATTAAGTGAATCAACCACAGGCTTCATCAAAATTACCACCGGAACATAATAATTGTCATTAATAAAGCTAATAATACTTATTTAACATTCTAATCCAGGTTTTTATTATTTACTATTTAAGGACTGTAAATACCAATAGATATCATTATGGATTCTCATTATTCAAAAAAGGAACCAGTATAAATAATACACAAGATGAATTATTATAAAACTTCTCGCGAGGAGTGTTTAAATTTCGACAAGCAATGACAAATGATTCTATACACACTATATATATATATATATACATATATATATATACATATATACAATATATATATATATATACACACACAAATACGTAAAATGTGTGGTTGGTCTTTGGTTTTCAACAGATCCGTTAATTTGAAATGCCGTACAACACGAGACCACGTCATTTTAATTACCCTAAACACTGATGGTAACTGAAAAGCGTTATTATATCCATATTGTAAAAGTACCGAATTTTAGAATCAATTAACAGAGCCAATTAAAATGTCTTGAAATAAAAGAAGCTTTTAGATAGAACTGAAGAACTTTCTAATAGAGTTAGGCATATGTAGAATAATCCATTATTGTCGTTACACTTTACCATTGGTAATATTATTTCAATTATGTGGCATATGTATACACTAAAAGTTTAAATAAATATTATTGTTGTTATTATTATTAGTTTTATTAATAACAATTATTATGTGCCCTATCACCTTTACAAATTCTTGAAATTGTAGATCTTTGATTTATTTTTTTGTACCTCCATCTTTGAACATAAGAATCTGCCTGCTTTATTTATGCAACACATGTCTGGCTTTTTTAATAAAGTTAAGTATTCCTAGAACTCCACGAAATAAGTTTGTAAGTTTGCAAACTCTTTTGGTTTAAAGAAATGGTTTATATTGAAAAACACATACTTTTAAAAATAAAATTATATTTAAAACAAAATTTCTATTTCCTTTTTTTGTACACTGACAATATAAGTACGAAGGTGATCCCAGAAGTACCTGACCCAACAAAGAAAACACAAAAATTTTGGAAAGAAATATATTTATTTTTCAACACAATCTCCTTTCAGCTCTATACACTTTTCCCAGCGATGTTCAATAAGTTCGATACCCTTTTTATAATAAGGACTGTCTTGCTCCTCAAAATAGCCATTAACTGCCGAAATCACTTCTTCATCGTTTGAAAATCTTTGACAATTGAGCCATTTTCTCAAGTTTGGGAACAGAAAATAATCCGAGGGGGTAGCAATTTAAACTTTAATTCATTAATTTTGGTCATTGCAATAAAGGAGTTGTGAGCTGGTGCATTGTCTTTATGAAACAACACTTTCTTTGTTTTTGCTTGATTTATTCGCTCAAACGTTGCATTAAGTTCGCACAATACTCGTCGTTGATAACTTTTCCTTTTTGACGCGCATACCAAAAAAAAAACCGATGCCATGACCTTGCCTGCAGATGAAACGGTCTTCGCCTTCTTTGGAGCCGGTTCTCTCTTTTGAGTCGATTGTTTTGATTATTGTTTTGTCTCAAGTGTGAAGTGATGGACCCATGTTTCATCCAAGGTTATGAAACGGCGAAAAATTCTGCTTTGCTGCTGTGATACTTCGCTAAACACTCAATTGAAACATCTTCACGACACTGTTTTTACTCGAGTGTGAGCAAACGCGGCACCCATCTTACACACAGCTTTCTCATGTCCAAACTTTCAGATAATATGTGATGTACCGCACTTTTTGAAGTGCCTAATATGTCTGATAGCTCGCGCACTTTCAGTCGACGATCATCCATTGTGGATTTTCTTCACAATTTCTGGAATCGTCACCTCATTTGGTCGACCACTGCGATGCTCGTCTTGGCAGCTCGTACGGCCTCGTTTAAACTCTGCTACCCAATATTTCACTGTTGCAAACGAAGAAGCAGACTCACCCAGAGTAGAATTCAGTTCAGCTTTCATATCGGTTGGGCTGAGGCCTTTCAAATAAAAGTATTGTATCGCGTAACAATTACCAATTTTCTCCATTTTTACAAATTCATTGAAAAGTTGACTATTGATGGTTGCCAAACAAATATTAAACAACGTGGCATCTTCAAACTTGAAACATATGCTTTACAGATTGTGTACTTTCTAATACAGTGATATTTTTCAGACAACTACCGCCATGGCTAGGTCAGGCTGGGTACTTATGGGACCACCCTCGTATGCATAGGTAATCGTTCTTAAAGTACTTAATGGCGTTTAACAATTTTCAAAGCTGCATAGCAGTTTTTTGTGTGAAGATAAAAAACAGCAAAAACTTTTTGTTACATCCATCCTATAAGTTACACTGCAACCTACACAAATCGAAACAATTTAAAAGTCCTTTACGTATTATTGATTAAAACAACTGGGGAAAATTAGACTGCAAATTTATCAGGCTAAATTATTTAGATCAGAACGAATTCTTTTCATATAAAGCGTAATGATATACAATTCTAGTTCGTTTAGAAAAAAATACCATATTTTAAAGTCATTAATAACATAAAGAAGTACTTTTCTGTTTACTATTATGCGGGAACTTTTTTTGAGGAGACCAGGAGTTTCACCAAACCAATTAACGAGAGAAAAAGTTAACGACAAGAAAAACGCGAAACAATTCGAGGCTGCCTAACAATGCTCTTTTAAAATTTAATTATTGGAAGTGTTATTAACCGCATTAAAATCGCAGACAATTAAAAAATACAAGACAATATCGTTTCATATCTACAACATATGTACATATTTAAGCATATGTATACATATATTGTATATACATCACGCAAATTCTTCAGCTTTGACATAAGCATCGATGACACTTAAATTTAAATTATCTTTGTACAGTTCATATAATCAATGCCGAAATGTTTACATTACAGAAGTACATGAGCCGAATTTCGTATGCAAATCATTGCTAATAGATACAATAATTTATGCATAACATTCGTCACATAGCAATCTACCAGACGTATCATGCTCAGTGATTAACAAGAGCTTTGACAACACGATAATAAATATACTTATGTCTATATATTACATAATGCGTGTGTGTGTACAGAGGATTTGATAGATTTGTCCTTGAACCATAAGAACGGGATTGTTTTTGTGTTGTGAAGCATTTTTTGGTTTAATTTCGCATATATAAAGATAAACAAATTAAAGAAAATAATAATAAATGTAATAATAATAATAATTTGACGTATTACATACACACCTAACTCGTTTCTGTACCAACACCCATAACCTTCAGCAAAAACATATAAAGAAACTCAAAAATACGAGGTGTGGCAATTAAATATCGCGACTAGTGTGGGAAATATTATTTATTGTAAATAAACTTATATTCGACTTTCATCGCCTTCAACATACTCTCCTCCCCTATTTATACATCGCCGTATACGTGTCTTCCATTGTTCAAAACAAGCTGTAGCTCATTAGTTGTCAGCCTCTTCGACAACTCTGCCGTTTTTGCTTTTACATGTTCAGCAAACTGAAAACGTGTTCCCTTTAATGTACTTTCCACTTTTGAGAAGAGGTAGAAGTTACATGGTGCGATATCTGGTGAATACAAAGGATGATCAAGCACAGCAATGCGCTTGTCCGCTAAAAACTGCTTCAGAGATAGGGCATCGTGAGCTGGCGCATTGTCTTGGTGCAGAATCCACGAGTCGCTCTTCCACAAATCCGGTCCTTTTTCCTCACTCATTCTCTCAGCTTAAGACTTCTTTGTAGTATTTCTGATTAACGGTTTGACCCTCTGGATGCTTGAGGGTCACTGATGGTAACACCATTGATATCGAAAAAAACGATTAGTACTGCCTTCAATTTCGTCTTGACGATCCGGCGGCGTTAGAGTGCATCGATTGACGCTTTGTTTCCTGGATATATTGAAAAATCCAAATATCATCATATGTGATGATTTTTGTGAGTAAGTCTGGTTCTTCTTTGAGTTTACCATATCGGCAATCATCCGAATGCTGAAACATCGGTCTTTCTGCACAATTTCATTAATTTTCTGAACGTTTCCTTCAGTTTTTGCAGTCGCAGGTCGACCAGAATGTTCATCATTTTTAACCTTTTCCCGACCTTCAGAAGACCGTTTGTGCCCTTCAAAATCTCGCGCGCATCACATAATATCACCAAACACCTTTAATATTTGCAAACATTTGGGTGAGCAATTTTTTTAATTTGACAACAAATTTCAGGTTTATTCGCTGCTTGATTTTTGTGTCAACCATTATTTCTACAATTAAAGCTCAACAGAGAGACGAAACTATGGATTGTTGCTTGAGAAATATATAGGTTAATGACATATCAATAACAGTCTTGCCCGATGCGTCTGCGCGATGGATGGAGTGCAGTCTCGTTATTTAATTTCCTTACCTTGTATGTTCCTCCGGCAAAAGAGGTACAGCAATTATGACAACAGAAATAGGACAAAATTATACCAAAGCCTTGAAGAATTTGATTTCAATCTAGATAAATATTATATTACAAAAAACTGTTATTTTGATCAATTTGTAAGATTTCTGAACAATGAAGAACATACATTTTAATAGGGACTTTAATCAATTGAGGTTAGCCATTTTCGACAATAATTTTCGTATTCGCAAAATCCGCAAACACATGAGTGCGTGTTCGGCTTTCGACAATATAAATCTAGTACAAACTTTATCTTCGTGCAGATTTTGCCGTCGTTCCAAGTGCAACACTGCGATTAATTATCTGCTGGTAATGATAACTCGGTTGTCGAAATACATATACAGAATACGGAAACTACTGTGTTTTCGTAGGTCTATGGTTTGAAGTGTAATTAGCATAGGAAGTAGGACTTCTTTAGAATTCTTTTGAAGCAATTGAAACGCTTAAAGGTACATTTATAAAATCCTGGAACTAAGGACTAAATATACTATATTCCAGCAAGACAATGTCCGTCCTCATGTGCAGCTGTTACACTACGATTCGTATAAGAGGATAACACCGATATTCTTAATTGGTCGGCATGGTCGTCGGACTTCGTCGCCCATGGAACATATTTGGGATATGATAGGACGAAGGGTTGGTATGTTTTCTAAACCTCCATGAACTTACAACAGCTATATTGTGCTCTTCAAGTTGCTTGGAATGTGCTACCACAGGAGTCCATAGAATAATTTATTAGAAGCCCGAAGGAATAGTAAAATATATTGTTATATTAATGTCTATGTGGAGTGGCAACTCGTTGTTAATTTTCTTCTATAAGGAGTATGAATTTTGCAATGAAAATTTAACCATATATTACTCTCGATATAGTTAGTAAATATCTGTACAAAATTTAGTTTAAAAAATATATATTTTTAGTAGATGATTCGTTTTTTTGTCACATAGTATACTGGAAACCCTTAATAAAATTACGCAGGCTTTTAATCCAAGGCAATATTTAGATAGGCATAAATTTTACGAGAAGTGAAATTACGCAACGTTTCTTTTGATTTTGCACTCAACATAATGTGTTTAAAAAGCACACAACAAAGTGTTTAGAAATAGTACCGTTACCGTATATTTTATTTACTTTTAAAACCTTTGCGTCAATTTTGCAAATATTGGCTAGTCAGTGATTATTCAGCTGCGTGGAGTAACACCTGTTGTATTATAATAAGTGTTTGTTATAGTTCTGCATAGGGGAATAACTGTGTTTCCAATTTATAAAATGGTGAAAGATAAAAAACTAATTGGAACAACGTTGGGTGAGTTGAAAAATTGGTGTACACAATTGAGTACAATGGCTTATTGGGTATGCATTTTTTTTTAAATTTTTGCCCACAAAAAAAAGGAATTTCCTACTATAAAAGCGTCAAGATTTTACGGTTGACATTTCAATTCCTTGAACTGTGCCCTGAATTATGTTGAAGCTGAGGAAGATCACCACGAATTTGAAATTGCTATTATACCTCCAAGCCCGGATTATAACACAGATGAAGAAGAAGGTGTCGCCGAAAATATTGAAGTTGACCGTATACCATACGATGCGCCAGGTGAAATAAGCAGTATTTGGCAGCGATAGCGAAAACGATATTTCAATTGAACAATTAAAAAAATTTTAAAAAAAAATAAAATTTCGAGGGAAGAAATGGTGGTGGCCGCTTTTTACCACAATGTTGAGTTCCGTTGTGGTCAATGCCTGGAAGCTATATAAAACTGCAAACAAGTCCCAAATGGATCTGTTAGAGTTTCAGCGTCATATTGTTCGCTACTATCTTTGAAATTATACGCAGATGCTGCCAACTTCGAAACGCTCGCTGGCACTTGGTGTAGCAACTATTGCCGGAAACCACTTCTCCAAGAGAATAAAAAACCGTTAACGAAGCCGCGAATGTCATAGTAGAATTAGATGGATGTGTGAACAATGTGACGTTGCACTTTGTCTAGAAAGGAAGCGTTTTAAAATATAAGCATACTAATTAAGCCATTGTACCCGTTTGGGTACAGCTCCAAAACCAGTTCCTGAATTTTGTTTTATAATTTTTTACTTTTTTTATGTTCCTTATGTATATTTTAACTAAATTAAATAAATGAATTAAACAAGTTTTCATTTTTAATTGCCTTCGTTTTTAATGGGTTAAGATCGGTCTCACTGCAGCGAATTTCGCTATTGTCGTAGTTTCTATCGACGTTTCGCTGTTCGTACAGCCGGTTTCTTCAAGATTTGTTATTAAACATAAAAGAAAGAAGTTGCACAAAGTCCACCACTTATTCTAAATATAAATTTCCCCTTAAACTACTTATATTTCTATTGTGTCTATTTATTTAGTATTGATATAGCACTTGCATTGGAGGAAAGACCCAGCGGTATGTGACTTAGTCAAATTATATCCTTTCCAACGCCAATAAACTTCCGCTGTCGATATTTCCGTTACACGACACAGAACTACCGACACTTAAAAATATCGATCTCAACCGAAGTGACTTATTTACGGGTCTTGCGGTTGCAGAGATTTACCCCGATTTGCGCGAAAAGATGTTAAAAACTCTGGCAGTCACGTTTATCATCTGACAGAAGGAAATCGCCAAGAAAAACAGAGCGGTTCCCTATTCCGCTTTGGATATCCGTCAGTACGTTTCCGATAGACAAAGCTCGAAAGAGACCGAAAAAAGTAACGGAAAGTTTTTCCTCTCTTCTCGGCGTTTAAATTAAATTTTAAAATATTTACACTGAAGAAGTTCACAGGATAAGGTGAAAGAGGGAACATTTTTCCACGGACTTTCGATAATAAATTGGATTTGCGAATGTTAGAATGAAAGCTGGAGCAAATATGGTCATAAGAAAACTTTTAGAAATTCGTTCGGCGCCATGAATTTGGAAAAGTGTTGTAAATACCGCCGAAATGAAATATGTAAATTATATAAGACTTAAATTCTGTTTTTCTTTGGTGGAGATTCGTTTATTTAATGTATGTAAATGTGTTTACATGAATAGGTTGTGTTTTATAAGTTCCTAATCAGTATGCGAAGGGAACACAAAAGCAACTATTTACTACATCGTTTAACAAGCATTTCGATACTATTATAAAATTGATTTCTGTATTAGGTCCATGTAGAAATGATACTTAAATTATTTTTAAAGCTTGTGTAATAAATAGAAGTACTTTGAATCAATTTTAGAAAATTATGACATCTGAACAAAACCATAATTAAAGTTAGCACTAAGAGCGTTCGGTCACCACATGCGTCCCGAAGAGGTACACACGTGCTACGTCTTCAGCAAGTAGAAAATGTAAATAAACATTTAATCTTTTAAGTAACCTTTTTAATATGCGTATAGAGAAAGTGTATAGGTTCGTTTAAATATTTACAGCACTAAGTATGTTTTTTCGTATAACTAACGGGTCCTTCTAATAGGGATTTCCGAACTTTGACAGTTAATAGCGGCCATATTGTTGAAGCTACACCTATCGAATTGCCTTTGATTTAATCAGTCTGTGTCAAATCACTATGGACGGATATAGCGTTCAACAACACGTGCAAATGATAAAATTGTTTTATCAAAATGGGTATTCTGTTCGGGCAACGTTCCTAACGCTTCACCCATTTTACGGTCGCAATAATCGTCCTACCGGGAGGACTATTCGCACTGTGGTGGATAAATTTGAGTCCACTGGTTCAGTAAATAATGAACCAACACCCGCACGATAACGAAACGCAAGATCTGCCGAAAGCTTCGCCGCTATAAGTGAAAGCGTGCAGAAGAATCCGAGGCAGTCGATTTCGCGTCGCTCACAAAAACTCAGCCTTTTGCAGAGCACAACTTGGCGAATTTTGCGTCGTGGCTTGGGCCCGCATCCGTACAAAATTCAACTGATCCAGGAGCTGAAGGTAAATGACAGCAGACAGCGATGTATGTTCGCTGAATGAGCCCTGGGGAAGTTGGAAGCTGATCCTAGTTTTCATCAAAAAATCATCTTCAGCGATGAGGCCCATTTTTGAATGAATGGATAAGTCAATAAACAAAATCGTCGAATGTGGGAGGACACCAATCCACATGAGATCCAAGAGCGTCCAACGCATCCCGAAAAAGTCACTGTTTGGTGTGGATTTTGGGCTGGCGGCATCATCGGTCCCTTTTTCCTTGACAACGACGTTGGCCAGGCCATCACCGTCAACGGCGAGCGCTGTAGGTAGATGACTACCAACTTCTTTTGGGCTGAATTGGATGATACGGACACCAACGACATGTGGTTTCAACAGGGCGGCGCTACGTGCCACACAACTCATGCCACATTAGACATTCTGTATGAGCGATTTGAGGGTATGGTCATCTCACGTGAAGTGATGTGAACTGGCCACCGAGATTGTCCGATTTGATCCAATTAGAATTTTTTTTGTCGGGTTTTCTTAAGTCTATGCGAATAAGCCACAAACCACAGCGGTCCTCAAAACCAACATAATCCATGCCATTGGTCAAATTCAACCTGATTTATGCGCTAGTCATGGAAAATTGGACATTTAGGATGCGTGTCACCCAGCGAAGCCGCGGCGTACAAATGCACGAAGTTATACATATTCCATACATAATGGCATCGATAGGCCTTTCAAACGAATAAAAAAACCTGATATATTCGCTGAGAAGGATAAATGGTTTTGTATGCAAAGAACGATCGTTAGACATCTAATGATAAAAGTTTGCACAGCTAAAATATTTTTTTTAATATCTAACGGATTTTTAGACCCACTATCACCAAGAATTTATTTTATAGTAATCTAGTAAAAATCTGAATTTTTCATTAACACACTGTCTACTTCAACAATAACACTAATATTGAATTATTATTATTATTATACACTATAATAACATTAATGTTATCACCAAAGCAGATAGTGTGTTAACGAAAGTTTAAGTTTATACCAGATTAAAACAAATTCTTGGCTATAGTGAGCACAATTATAAAATTATGTTAGTACTTCATATCTAGATTTCGAACGGTCGCTCTTTGCATGTAGAAACATTACCGCAGAGAAATTTCATAAGACTATTCTGGAAGCTAGTGCAGCTGACTCTATTGTCAAGTGACAAATCTACTTGTATCTACCGGGCTACGTCAATAAACAAAATTTTCGATACTAAGGCGAAAGCCATTCTCGACAGCTCCAGCAACGACCTCTTCACAACGAACGCGTTACTGTCCGTTGCTCTGTCACTGAATTCTGAATTATAAGCCCATTATTTTTTAAAGAAGATCTTCTAAGCGTACATACTATACATAAATGATGGTGACACAAGCTAATGCCACCGAAACTCAGCGATGTAGCGAATCCCGCTGTGTGTTCCAACAGAATAGTATCGCTGCACAAACAACAAGGGCATCGATGAACCTTCTAAAATAATTTCTTCCAAGGCATTTGCACTTCCGCATCTTACGTTTTTCTGGTGATACGTGAAGACACGATTCTACCAATGGAAGCATTGAACACGATCCGAAAGCTACCGTCTGTCAGGAAACTAAAGAAATATAAACCGGATGTGACCAGGTAAATAATGTGGAACTTCAGGGAGAGACATCTGCATTACAGAGAAAGGAACGATCACTGTTTGGATGATTTTTTCAAAACCTAGTGATGTGATATGTAGATGTATATGAAGTGAATGGCAAATATTGTTCGCTCTTTCAAACTGTGAAATAAATTTTTTAATAGTTTCTAGGATTGCTTTGTTATTTACATACGTTTAATAGTCGAAAATTGTATCTGCAGCAACACCCTGTATATTTTAACAAAATATAGTTACGCATATAGAGAAAGCCAGATATATAAAAAGCTTTTGCAATGTAGCTAAATGTGCTTAATTTTGTGTACGTACATATATGTGTATTTATCTGTCTGTCGGTATATACAGAGACTAATTTACCGGCATCAAAGTTTCTGTGCTGGCGATAAATACCTGCACAAACATTTATCTAGGATTGCGCTATAGCTCGCTAATTGGTAAGAGATGGTGTAATTTATCATTCCAACGTTTCAACTTCTAAAGACTTTCTTCATTAAAGTTTAATTTATTACGAATTAGGAAATTATTTCGTATCATGAAAGTAAATCGCGGATTTGTTGTTCGAAATTTTGTCCTTTCAGTCGTGTTTATTTTAAACAAACAACCACAGGGTTTCCTTTGGGATTGAAGCTATAACAATACTTACAGAAAATTATTCAAATATTGTTCTGGAAACGAAATCTGTTCAGTTTCCTATGAGCTATTTTGTAAGTATTATTATCTACAACAATATATGTATATATTCTGTTAAACTTATATGTTTTACACATATAAACTAACGTCTACTTTCTCAACTTTCCCTGATAAATTATTCCACCAAACACACGCCGATTTATTTTATATAGTTTGTTTCTTTAAGATAACGCCTATACAAAGGGTACTAGGAAAGTTTTGCTATACAGCTTTGTTTATTTAATATCTTCAAAGTCACTTCCTCTACACTCAGTATACCTCTCCATCCTCCGAAACCAATTTTTAAACCAGTTCTGCCAAGTTTCACTAGGGAGTAAAGCACACTCGTTGTCCCAAGCGTGCAGAAGGCGCCTCCCTTTGTGCTTCATTTTCACATGCAGGAAGAGTGCAAAGTCGCAGGGAGCAAGATCTGGACTGTAGGGAGGATACTAGAGAAGTTTCAATCCTGTCGTGGTCAAATATTCGGTGCAGGCTTTAGCGCGGTGAGCGGAAGCATTATCGTGATGGAGGAACCAGGTGTCCTTCTTGACTTTGGCCGCAGATTTTTCATAGATCCAATGACTTTAGGCAGGCACTGTCCAGTGTATCACTTAGCTGTGACCGTCTTCTGTGTGTCTAAAACGATGCGTTCCACAATTCCACTCGATTTGAAAAATATTGCTACCATTTTCTCCATTACAGATTGGGATTTTCTGACAACTACGGGTGTGCCCTCATCATCAAAGACCCAAACTTTGTTTTGAGCTTTGGTCGGCGCATCGTAATCGTACAGCCAAGTCTCGTCATCTGTCGCGATGTTGTTCACATACTGAGATTGTCCCTTATTAAACTTTTTTTGTATCTGCCGATACCAAGTCACACGTTGTGTCATCTGCTCTTCAGTCAATCGATGGTGCACCCAGAGAGAACAAAGTTTCTTCACATACAAATGATCATTCAGAATCGAACGAATTGCTGCTGCATTTAGATCTGAAGTACCCTCTATCTGTTGGTAGGTCACTCGCCTGTCCTCGCCAAGCATTTTCCTCACTGTAGTAACGTTTTCCTCCGTAACTGACGTCCGTGGCCTTTCCGGCCTCCCAGCATCCTTCACAGTTAAATTTCGCCTTAGGAATTCTCCACACCACCTGAATATCGTTGTGCGATGTGGACAAACATCACCTAGTGCAAGAATCATTTCTTCGAAGCACTGGTCTATGTTTAAACCACGCACGAAATTATAACGCAAAACTGCCCTTATCTCGTTTCGTGACCACGATGTCATCGCAAGTACTTTACAAGCCCATCGACAAGGCGCGGCGGCTACTATACATGTAACTTATATATAATTGAAACATATATTATTTTAGGTTTACTGTTTATTATGCACTTTTAAAACGAATATTTGCCATTACCATATACAGTAGTTATAAATACTATCTAATGATCAAATGTTTTACTTTATCCTTTATACAAACATGATTTACCAATATTTGTTACGAGTCTATGTATTCATTGTCATTTTATCACAGGTAAAATTTAATAATACTTCAAATACTTCAATAATACTTCAACATATATAAAATTCGGACCTGTTCGAAATTTCAATTATATACAGAGTGTTCTCAAATTTCACGACATATAATTTTGTACGCTTTAATTGCCCGTTACAAATTTATCTTACAATGTATCTTGTTATTGTTAAAAATAACATAATATATTATTACATTTGCTTCTTGCTGCCAAAACATAAAAGTGAAGGCGTTTCATTGTTACTCTCCTAATTACATTAGAACTTTTGGCAACAACCAACGGCAAGTTTTCTCCAGTTTGTCTAATACATCATCTCTTTTTCAGTTACTTAGGTAGATGACTATCTGGAGTTGACTCGACGTCAAAATGTGACGTGTTCTACAGAGTAATGAGATATTTCTTGTATATTGCCAGACAATTGACATATTTTATATACACCTAACTTGATGATTACCTTTCTTCTTCGTTTGAAAACATGTAAAGTTTATATATGAGTACCGAGTTTACGTGTTGTTGAAACAGACAAGAAATTTAAACGTTTATACACAGTCTGCCGCAAAGAAAACCGGACTTTTTTAAAATAAAAACAAAAGCTTACTATTTTGGTGAAATTCATTTATTTAATTCAGAGTAGTCGCCTACAGCTTCAATACAACGTTTTACACACAATTTAAATGTCGAATACATTTTTAAAGTTAATTTTTAGAGATGTTCTTTAAAATCGCTGTAAACGCCTTTTTAATAACTTCGATGGCAGCACAACGCTGTCCTTTTATGGGCAAATGTAGTTTGGAGAATAGATTGAAATCACACGGGACCAAATTCGGTGAATATGAATCATAAAAACAACTCAACATTGTCTTAACTTTTGACTTCTCCAAATGGCTTCTTTTCGTCCTTTTTTTGCTTGGATGCTTACATTCAGAGCTTCGACGCTTGGTCTCTGGATCATATTGAAAACACCACGTCTCATCGTCAGTTAGAATAGAATACCTGAACTTTTCGTCCTTCTTTAAGTCTTTAATCAAGTCTGTACAATTCTGAATTCAGTCAGCTTGTGTGGTACAAACCTTGCACAAATCTTTCGCAGTCACAAATGTATCAAAATGCAATAAATTGAATCTTTGATTGTGATGTTAATTAGCCACCAAGATCATGTGATTTGACACCGTTAGACTATTTTCTTTGGGGTTATGTGAAAAGTCAAGTTTATAAAAACAATCCACAATCAATTCCTGCTTTGAAAGATTAAATTATTCGTGAAATATTTGTGAAATAGAGTCTTAATTATGTCAAAATGTGATTGAAAATTTTAACAAAAGATTGGACGTCTGTGGAGCTGCAAGGGGAGGCCATTTAGCAGATATTATTTTTCGCATATGATACTTCAAGTACCAATAAAAAGTTTTTGAAAGTGAATGCAAATTATGTGTTTTATTTATTCTTTAAAAAAACCGTGAAATTTGAAACAGCCTTTACATACAATAATTTTTGTTAAGTTGTCCATAGGTTCCTAAGCTTGCTTGCGTTTTAGTTCTAACTAAAAATCTAATTGAATATTAATTTATTTTTGCTAGAATAAAAAGGATGTTAATTTACCTGGAAAATTTAAAATTACAAAATGTATTCTGTGGCAAAACTACTACATAAAAGTAAGTCGAAATTATAATACACATATAATTTTCAAGAAATTTTCATGAAACAGATTCAACTCTGAAAGATACACTGCTTACTTAGAACTATTTATTCCGATGTCATAATACCAACGAAAACTCTATGAATAATATTACCGCTAATTCCATTTTGCCAAGTCACGATATTATAAACTGAATTGGGTTATTTCAATTTCGTTTTACGCGAACGCCGCGAAACTTTCGAACATTTCCCCCGTTCGAATGTAACTTCTCTTGAAGATTCGCTCCGTCTCCTACATTCATCTGACCGAAGTCATTCGTTCGTTCGCCATAAAGCGAGTCCGCGAAATATCTATTTTGAAACACTACAGCAAGAACATTCTTGCATACGTTTCTGATGCTCAGTTATTTATTTGAAATACTCTCCCGCGTTTTCTTGTCTTGGCATTTATCCTATTTTTTTTCTTTTCTTGGAATGCTACGTATATGGATGAATGTGTGATGAGTTCAAACGGTGGGTGGAACAAAAGTCCTAAAAGTTTAAAACGCTGTAAAGTGGTCTTGTGATGGCCGTGAATAACACCACGCGGAACAAAAGGATAACGTTCAAAACTTAATGTACGAATTTATTTACATCATTTATTTTTTTACATTTTGCAAAACTTTTCACTTAACTTTTTATATTAACACATTTATTTCGCTCCGTAAAATGTAAAAATAGTAATAATAGTGGATCATCTGTGTGGATCTTAAAATGGTAAAATTTTTGCTAGAATTTCAAAGAGGATACACAAAGTTCCAGTATTTTCTGTGTCTCTGGGATAATTGAGCAAGAAACCAACACTGGAGTTAAAAACAGTGGCTTCCTAGAATATCCTTAGACGTTGGAGAAAATAGCGTTATAAGCCAACCATTAGTAGACAGATAAATATTATTTTTCCACATCCCCACATAAAACTAGATCTTATGAAGCAATATGTTAAAACTGGAGGCAACACTGTTAGCGTTGCCTCCGATCTGATGAATGCATCGTGATGTTTATCATTTTTGACAATATATTTACCTTGACAATTTTATTATACGGTCGCTATTTCTATTGCCGACAGTAGCTTGAAAATTTTATGCCAGCGAAAAAATGGAATTAACTCGCGAAAATTTTCGTGCAATCAATTATTTTTCATAACTTTCGGCGTAATTATCTCAACAAGAATGCATCGCCAAGCTGAGTTCTTTACTGGTGATGAAGCACCATCGAAAACTACAGTATATCGTTAGTATAGTGAATTCGTTCCTTGGACGATGAATTTCGTGAAGGTCGTCACACAAATGTTACTGTGTCGGAAAACATTAATGCAGAATTTGAATTGAGATACTGTGAGATCGAGGTATCCCTAGGTATTAGTAACACCAGCGTGCACAAGATCCTGCATGAACATTTAGCCGTTAAGAAGCTATGGTCACGTTGGGTACCACATAAATTGACAACTGCTCGAAAAAGGACTCGCGTCGATTGGTGCCAAAAAAGGCACAAAAATGCAATGGCGGTGCTTCAAAGAACATTTATAAGGTCGTCACAGGTGATGAATCTTGGATCTATACGTATGAGCCCGATAGTAAACAGCAGTCGACTGTGTGGTTATTCCAAGTTGAGCCAAAATTAACAAAAGTTCGCGTTTGAAGCGCATCAAAACAAATGGTCGCTTATTTTTTCGAAAAAACCGGTCACATTGCAACCGTGCCTTTAGAGAGTTGTAGAACGGTCAATTCCGAATGGTACACAACTATTTGTTTGCCAAAAGTTTTTGAAGAAATAAGGAAAACAAACCGAAAACGACAGATCATTCTCCACCATGATAATGCGAGCTCTCACGGGTCGGTTCACACAATTGAATATTTGACCGAGTAAATCATTGAATTGATGAGCCATCCACCGTACAGCCCCCCTGATCTACCACCCCCTGATTTCTTTGTGTTCTCACACGTGAAAAATAAACTTCGTGGTCAGTGGTTTTCTACGCCGGAAGTGGCGGTTGATGCATTCAAAACTCATATTTTGGAGATACCGCCTTCACAGTGGCAGGCAGCAATGCTTTTCAAATTGGTTTACACGAATGCAAAAGTGCATTGATTTTCAAGGAGAATATTTTGAAAAACAATAAAACTATTTTCGATAATAAAAATTTTTTTTTGTTTGCTATTCCCGAAATACAAACGGCTACCTTCGTATTTTGAAGGCGACTGTTTCCAGTAAGTGTGTGAAGATGACACAAATTTCATCAACACTGAATAAAATTGAGAAAAGCCTGGACTTCATTCACAATGGTTGCCAACAAGTTTCTTGGGGACAAAAAGGCGTGTAATTACAAAGACTTAGTGGAAAAAAGTCTGGTAAATTTCAATCGCCTAGGTTGCAGCATGAGTATAAAACTTTATTTCCTATAGTCATCTTGACAGATTTTTTTGGAAAATTTAGGTATTGTAAGCCATGAACTGGGCGAGAGATTTCATCGATATTAAAAACTGTGAAAGATCGATACCAAGGAAGATGAGATTCTCGCATGATGGCCGACTATTGTTGGAGTATTAATAGGGATTGCTCAAGCAGGTAATACAGCAGAAAGTGCTCTTAGCGGCAATTTATTCTCTGAAACATATGCGTTAAATAGCGATTTTGTATACTTTTATTATTTGTGCTAAATATTACGTAATTACTTACATATGTAGTTGTATTTAAATAAACAAATAGTTATAATTTCGTACTTTGTTTATTTTATATCAGTTCTTAACAACTTAGTCACCTATAGTGATTCCTTAGAAAGCAGGATATAGTATAGAGCCAAATTTTGTGATGCATAAAAACTGGTATGATTTTCGGATTAAGTTCGCCCAAGTTATTAAATAATAAACCTCATTTAGAAGTCAGATATAATCGCAGTAATGTCTTAGTGCTTTTTTGTGTTTCAACGAACTGGGGCTCTTTCAATGCATCGTGTGTCGTTTTGTTTCCGCGTCGTATTGAAAAAACCACGACTCGTGACTGGTCATTACGTTCTTTAAAAAGTTTGGGTCGTTTTCGACATTTTAATAATGCGCAAATGCTTCGAATCTCCTTCTGTTCTAGGGTTATCAGCTCCGGTACGACCCTCGCGCACAATTTTCTCATGTTGAATTATTCATGAAGAATGTCTCTCTATCATGTTGACTAATTCAACAACAGGGTGCTCAGCTAGTCATTTTTTCAAATGATTTCACCGATTTTAGCAACTTTGCTTCTGATTTCTGCATCACCAGCCTATCGGGACGCTCGTCATTATCGGCTTTTTTCTCCCTTCTTTGAACGTTCTAGACCACTCGAACACTTGAATGCGTGACAAATAGTGTTCAACACAAGTCTCCGGAAATAATTTGTAAGTTTCAATGGTGGTCTTGTTGAGTTTAACACAGAACTTCACGTTTATATGTTGCTTCTCTTTAGCGTGGATCGCGATTCCGACAGGGAGCAAAAACACCACCTACGCCATGAACACCTGCGACTCAGTTGAATAATCCCCGCTTGGCCTAGATATGACAGAAGGGGATCGTCAAATCAGACAATTCGATTATTTTCTAATCACAACTCGTATAATAAATTATAACTTTGTCATTATTAAAAAGGTTTTAAAATTTGAAACAAGTGAGCAAACACCTACACTTTATGGAAACAAAACCTTAGAAAAATACCACCTTTTTCAAGTCAAAATTTATACGTATTCTTACTTTCGGTTTTGTAGTATAAAATAAAACACTTTTTTTTAAACAAAGAATAGTTTTTAATCAATTATATATTTTCCATTTTGCTCAATGACCTTTTGCCATCTTTCTTTCAGCTGCATCATTCCGCGCTCATAAAATTTCTGGTCCTTATCAGCAAAAAACTGAACCAGGTGCGAGTGAAGGTCATCGTCATTTGTGAACGTTTTACCATTCAAAGAATTCTGCAAACTTCGAAATAAATGGTAATCAGATGGTGCTAGATCAGGACTGTATGGGGGATGTGGCATCACTTCCCAGCCAAGCTCCAATAGTTTCCCACGAGTTGCCAAAGATGTGTGAGGCCTTGCATTATCTTGGTGGAAAACTACACTTTTCCGATTTGACAATTCTGGCCGTTTTTCTTTGATTGTTTCATCCAGTTTTATTAATTGTTGACAGTAAACATCAGAATTGATCGTTTGGTTCCTTGGAAGCAGCTCAAAAAACACAACACCTTTGTAATCCCACCAAACTGACAGCATGATCTTTTTTGGATGCAATTCAGCTTTCGATATGGTTTGAGCTGGTTTATCGTGTTTGCTCCATGATCGTTTTCGAACTATGTTACTCTACAGGACCCATTTTTCATCACCAGTGATGATTCTTTTTAAGAAAGGGTCGGTTTCATTTCGTCTAAGGTGCATATCGCAAAAGTTGATTCTTTATGTTAAATGAATTTCTTTCAATTCGTGAGGTACCCAAATATCAAGCTTCTTAACTAGCCTCTTCGCAACCTCTCGAACAGTTATATGACGATCCTCTTCAATTATGACTTTGATTTGGTCATCATCAACTTCAGTAGGCCGACCAGAACGTTGCTCATCTTTGAGGTAAAAATCTCCAGAACGGAATTTTTTATACCAATTCTGACACGTGCGCTCTGTTAAGCAATTAGCACCATAAACTTCACATATCTTTTTGTGAGCCGCAGCAGCTTTCTTTCCTTTACGGAAAAATAGTAAAATATGTCGAAAATGGATACAATAAGCTAAAACCAATAAGAATCTCGGAGTGTGTATTTGCGGACGATTTGGTTATTATAGCTGACAAAGAAGATGAATTACAACGGTATCTAAAACTATGGGAGGAAGAACTAAGGAAGAGAAGAATGAAAATAAACCCAAGTAAAACAAAAATGATGACCATTGGTGACAACAACAAGGAATTGAATATGGAATTAAATAAACAAAGGCTCGAACAAGTGGATGTATTTAAATACTTAGGAGTGAATATCCAAAGAGAAGGGCGTATTGATGAAGAAATAAACGAAAGAATAAGTAACTCATCACGAATGTATCACTGCCTGAATAAAGCGTTCATCAGCAAAAAAGGAAATCACCACGAAGACCAAAATGGCAGTGTATAAGAAAATCTTTAGGCCAATCTTAATATACGGCAGTGAAAGCTGCGTGCTAACACAAATAACGGAAAGTAAAATAAACGCAATGGATATGAAATATTTAAGAAAAGTCAAAGGCGTCACAAAGCGGGACAGAGTAAGAAATGATAAGGTCAGAGAAGAACTGCAGGTCGATCCATAAACACCGTAATAAAAAGAAACCAATTGAAATGGTTCGGACATTTGTGCAGAATGGGCGATGGTAGGCAAGTGAAGCAGATATGGGAGGCAAAAGTACAAAATAGAAGAGGAAGAGGACGGCCAAAGAAAACGTGGAACGATGAGATAGCGGCGACTCTCAAGGAAAGAAATGTGAAATGGGGCGAAGCAAAGAAAACTGCCAAAGACAAAAAGGAATGGAGAAAATTTGTACATGTTGGAACTGAAGTGCAATACACCTTATACCTGCGGGTAGAAAAGTTTTGATAATATACATATATATATATATACCTATTGCTTCATTTATGTCAGTAGAATCCGCCAGAACAAAGCCAATCAACGTTCGAAAACTGATTGTATAAAAAATACAATTTGGTTTCTGAAAATTATATCTAAGTTTATTTACTGAAAGAAACCGTAAAATAAAAGAGTTAACACTTCAAGGCTAGAATGACAAGGGTCTTCAGTAACAACAAGATATTCAGACGACTGATCTTAAAATGAATAATTAAAAACACTGTGTGTTTGTTTGGTCCTCGAGCAAAGTCTCCCACGATTTATTCCGTCTAGTTTTACTGCGGGTCCATGCGCGACACTGTGTTTGATTGCCGTTGTTGGTGGCAACCTTTTTGTCAAAATACGTATCCAAAATACAAATATTATTATGACAAGGATTGTTTCTTTACCTTCTTGATCATTCGCATAAGCACAGTTTCCAACAAAATTTACTTTGAAATGAAGAGTCAACATCAAAAGATACTAGATCAAGAATTTTGCCATCGCATACTTATTGTTAAATTGTCCTACGCTGTGAATATCAAAGGACTTTTTGAAAACATGTCCTAATGCAGTGCTTGAGGGTTGAAATCACCTTTCTTCATCTTGGCTTTCGGGCCGGAACCGTGTCTTCGACAATTCTGATCTAGGGTTTGTCAGTCACCTTAAAACTGTCAGCCACCCTATCAGAAAAAAAGATGAAGTAAATAGAAACCCAACCCAACGACCGAGGAAGTCTACGAGCCTCGAAACCGTCTATTTGATAAATAAACTGCCGATTGGGCAGTAAAAAATTGGGGTTGAGTACAAGAAATTTCTTGAAAAAGAACCACAAGATTTGTTTAAAAATTTTTAAAATTATATTTCCAAATTTATGCTAAATAATACTGAAAATATATATTTCAATTTAATTTTTATCAGTCCATCTATTCAGACCATTTAATTCCAGTGTTATATATAAATATGTATGTCTTGTACATATATATTGTATAATGTCACTGTTTCTTCCAAAATCTAAATAATTTCTCAGAAGAGATTTCGCAGTGCAATAATGGGAGGGACAACGAATTATGTATGAATCAGACGTGGTTTACGATTTATAAGGCCGAACAACAACAACATCAACGCTAACAACGGGGATGCTCCGTACTGTCTGGAGAGCAATTTCATGCCGATGATGTTTCGAGGGGAATCGATAAATTCGGCGCCATACATTCCACCTAGACTACTGCCACGGTCGCAGCCAGTGTGCCGACGTTCCCACCTCTGTGGAACAATCTGCCATAGCACGGAGAGAGCGCATCGACGACGTCTTCCAGTCTGGCGGATATATCGCGAATTGCTATTTATAAAACGGGACGAGGAAAGTCGTAACTTTCCCATTCCGCAGGGTCGTATTATTTCCCCTAAATGCACTTACACAGGCGGTAGTGAATTTCGTCTGTCTACTGTACGTACTAATAAAGGACGCTGGAAAATCTAGTAGAAGGTAGAGAACGGGTTCACATTTACAATCCACATTTAAAAAAGTTAAATCCTAAATAGAATAAATTAAAAAAAATAAATTATATAGAAAAGGTTTAAAAATATTTCAAGTGTAAAACTAAACGAAAAAGAATTCTACGAACAGACGTCTAAGTTGTATTTAAAAGAGCATAATTATTTTTCTGTTTAAAGCTTTTTGAGTCATAATTTTAAAACAGTTTCCCTTTATGTTCTTCTGGGTTCCCGGGCTGGAACCGCGTGCCTGGTATAACTGCCGACGTTTCGTATCCACTTGTATGGGACATCTTCAGGGCTCAACTACTGCTGCTGTCTGTCGCACTGAAATTGGCAGTTTCCTTTTTTTTTGAAATATTAATTATTGTCTACAATTTTTATTGTTTGGTAGGATAAAAATTTAGTTTTAGTGAGTTTTACAAGTTATATAAGTGAGAAACTAAATCTGCCCAATAGATCGTCTACAAAGTTACAGGTCTACTAACAGAATTTCAGAGTTTCGAGCGTACATGTAAAATAAAGGCACTATATATTTTAAACCTAGTTTCGCATTATAATATTGAGTTCTGAAAGTAACTTAGTTTTTTTCTCGCTAGAGTTGCTAGTTGTTTTTTAAACAGCATTCGTTATGAGACTCGCTCATTATAAATTTTGTCAGGTTACATTTCAAGGTTTATTTCGAAAGAAAAAGTTTTTGATTCTCTGTGTTTGTTCTTCATTTAGTCGTGATTTTGAAAATCGAGAAGAGCATTTTTTTTTAATTAGCAAAAAATTAAGAGCACTGTTGAAACAAGAAGAAATGTTGCGTAATCTTGGTTTGTTGACGTGAAGTAATGACTTGACATAACCTCACAAAGAAGGCTACGGATAACATATCGTACGATGCTGGAGGATAATTGACTGGTTCATTTCCAGAAATAATTGATTCATAAAACTTCTCTTTAATAAGCGAATTGTTTGATTGGCAGTGTTGCAAGGGGCACAGACTTGTTTAAATTACTTGTTATTCAAGTCAAGACCAGCCAGCCCAATGCGAAGTGTATGAGAATAGACATCTTAACGGAACGTTATTGTCAAAACTAGTTTGCGAAATTTTGTACTTGTAATTTCAAAGAAAAGAATCCAGCTCATTTTGGAAGGCCAGGTGAAACTGATGAGGACAAAATAAAGTATTGATTGAATCAAATCGCCAAATAACTACGAGAAATTGCTACGGGATTATATTTTTCGATGTGGATTGTTCATGATCATGTGAAACAATTTGGTTTTTACATCAAAGCTGGATATTTGCATTCCAAATGTTCTCAAGGAAATAGATTTGCTTCGTTGCATTTACGTCTATGATTACCAGCTAAAACGGAAAGAAAGTGAGCCATTTCTGCAGGAAATTACACGTATGGATGAAAAAATGATTGCATTCGACGATTTTGAACGCAAACTATCATGGAGAAGAAAAGATGAGTCAGTTCAAAGCACCTTGAACAGCGATGTTCTCTTATTTAGTGGGATTTTAAAAGAATTGTTTTTTTTTTTGAGTTGTTACCAGATAACTTCACAATTAATGAGGAAGTGTATGCTACCGCTTGGACAAATTAAGTGATTCCATGAAACAGAAGCGGCCAGAATTGTTTGCTTTTGAGGTTCTTTCCAGACAATTTCCACAATTAATGAGGAAGTGTGATGCCGCCAATTGGATAAATTAAGTGAATCCATGAAACAGTCGCGATCAGAATTGATTAATAGAAAAGGTGTAGCTTTCCACCATCACAGGCCCCATACAAGTTCGATGACTCGTCAGAAGTAGTTATGATTTCGATGGGATGTACTAGCGTACAAACCATATATTGTACGAGAGAGGAGATATTGTTTTATCATCATTTTGTTGTATTGAAAATGTACGATAACTTACAGAGAATGGGTTTGTTAATAACACGGGTGTTTACCTGGCGAGAGTTAGTATACTCGAAACTTATCGTAAACAAGGTGTTATTAACATTTCAATTATTCTCAGACATTTAAGCATAAAGAATTGGAGGAAACCTAAGTAAAAACTGCATTTTCATGGTTAATTCGAGAAGATTCAGCTCCACCTTTGTATTAACTACTCTAAAAGTATGAACTGTTTTTTATTTGTAAGTTCGACAGTACTTAAGCGAAATACCGTTTAAGTCAATAAAATTGTATAAATTTACGACACGAACTAAAACAAGAATAAAGTTTAATAACTCATGCAAGTATCTTTAAATAACACGCGCGGTGATTAATGCCTTTCCAACTGTACCTAATTTAGTAGTGACCTTATGACATCTACACATTCTAAATCAATAAGTATTTTTTACAATTGACATTAATGGAACTACAGAGCTAACATAAAACTTAACGTCCCCGATTTTATATATAAATATTTATGAAACGTGTCAATTTATGCATATTGACACTATCTTTACCATAGTTTTACCATCTGGTCGGAGTAGGAAGTAATTAGAATAAATTTACATCTCTCTTCGTCGTAAGAGGGCTTTGAATTGTGAGTGCATATATATATTTGTTGACCTACTTCCATGCTCCTAGACAAATTGTAGACAAATCTTCAACAATAAATTATCACGTAAGTGACATATGTAGACATCATAAAATGTACCGTACGAAGCATTTCATGAAGATGCATAACATAAAGGAAAGGCATTAATTTATATGTATTGAAGATATTCATTTTGTTTCTTTCATAGTAAGAATTCTAATTGGTGTGTAAATAGAAAAATGTAATTGTAATGGTATTTTTATTACTTTCATTGATTAATATTTGTATACCTACATAACTAGAAATTATAGAAATAAATGACCACAATTTCCATCTTCTAATCAAATTAATTAGGGAGTACGAAGAAGCGAAACCACATCCGTAAAAGAAAAGAAGAAAAATGGAAAAAAGGAAAAATATAGGTCACCACATTATTAAATTATAAGATGACAACATTTAAATGCTTCTGGGGTTCCGGCCTGGAACCGCGTCACTTGTATATCTGTCGACGTTTCGTACCCATTCGTATGCGACATCTCATCTGACATCTGAACTACTGCATTGAAACTGTAGCATGAACCACGACCGCGGAAGTCTACGTACCAGATTGACAACATCAAAAATTTATATTCTAGAATTCTCGAATTTTCTAATGAAACATAAACAGATGCTCCTAGGTATCGTCAGATGCAAAACAAATGGACTTTTATTCAATGTATTGTAAGAGGTAAAGTCAAAATTTGGGCAAAGTTTCCAGCCCAAAATAGAAGCAAATACATTTCTTATCAAGTTCAGTTTGATTTTTCAAAATAGTCTCGCCCCAGCAACACTTTCATTTCTGTAATCCGTCCAAACAACGTTTTGCACTTTGTTCTGCAAAATAAGCGTACGAATTTGTAGGCCTCCTCAATCGATGAAAATCTCTAATCTCCGAGTGAAACATTGAATCTAGGAAACAGAAAAAAGTAGCTGTGGGCCATATCTAGTGAATACAGTGGGCGGTCGAACAACTGGATCCCTAATTCGTGAAATTTTGCCATGACAATCATTGAAGTGCGACACGGTGGTTTCTCCTTGACTATCCCAAAAGGCAGTCGTCGTCACTTCCCGAGCAATGGAACAGTCTTCGCCCTTTTTAGAGCAGATTCACCCTTCGCAATCCAAAATTTCGACTCTGTTTTGGTTACAAGAATGTGCTGGGACATTTAAGTTCTATATACAGTTATTAATCAATGCTAAAACTTGGACGTATTTTTTTTATTTTTGTAGAAACACTAGCACGGCTGACATAGACTGTTAAATAACAACTAAGAGCTTAACATGGTCATAATTTTCAAAAGTTTCTTTCAACAAAAGTATGTTTCAATCATTTATAAACCAAAAAAATTATTTATCTTAACGTCGTATTGTAACCCGCTATGTATAGACTAAGGCTACAAACTCTGAACGTCTGAACCTGCTAAAGTGTGCCTACAGTAGACGCCCGAGGTCGAGAGAGTCACATATCAGTATCAAAATGGATCGTGTCGAGCACAGAGCGGTGATTAAATACTTGCGTTTAAAAAGCGGAATGCCCATAACCCTCACTACTCAAGAAAATGTTGAAAAGATCCACGATCTCGTGCGGAAATATTGACGTGTGAGTATTAGACAACTAGTTGAATATACTGATCTCATGTACCATATGTTATGTAATATAATTACTGTCGAATTAAACAACTTTACTATAGTAAAATTGATTTTTACTGTTCGCTGTTTCGACTAATTAATTTCAGATGTAAAATATCAATATGTCTTTATTCTATCTCTTTCCTATTTTTGTGTTTAAGATTTAATTACTTATTTCAATATTTTTTCACAGTTTATGTACTAATTTTTGGTTTATGTTTCTTATCTTTGAATTGCAAAAATTCTATGGAAACCAGAAACTCAAACTAGAGAAAACGAAGTACAATAATTTTAACTTTTTCATCTTCGTCTATTAAGAAAATAAAACATAATACCAGGTGTACCGGAGAAGACATTGTTTGCAAAGTGGGTACCGCGAATGTTAACAGGTGCACACAAGGAAACTCGAAAAGACATTTGCAATCGTCTTTTAACGCGGTATAGACACGACAAAGGAAATTACAAGTGCTTATTATAACAACTTCATTTCCAAATTACGTGGCGCAAAAGAAAAACGTCGAGGAAAGTTGCGCAAAGGTGTTTTCTTGCATCAGGATAACGCACCAGTCACAGCTCTGCAATTGCAACAGCTACAATTGCTCAGGCGGGCTTCGAATTAGGTGAAGATCGACCATATTGAACAGATTTAGCCCCCAGCGATTCCCAAGTCTTGCCAAAACTTAAAGAACACTCGCGTGGTAAACGATTTTACATCAAATAATGATGTGACATGTGCAGTAAATCAGTATTTTGCAGAGGTTAAAAAATTGTTTTTCGGGAAGCATTAAAAATGCTAGAACATCAATGGGAATAATGTGTTAACCTTAATGGAGACTATGTAGAAAAATAAAAGCAAAATATTTGCAAATTTTTTATTTTGAGTGGGTCAGGGATGGAGCAAAGGGACTCACCTTCTTTTATTTTTAGTATATAAAATATGCAAGTTCATTTGCAATGATATTTATTGGGGTATATTGCACCGTAGGTAGTCAAGTAAAATATTTTTTGATGGGTAGTGCTCTAGTGCCCTTCAAAATTTTTATAGAAAGTAACATATCTATTTGTAACGACTGTAGTTAAAAAGATTTTTATAAAATTAGACTAATGCATAATATTGCGTCTCTATCTAATACTACGTTGCATATTGAGGTATATATTGGGTTGGCGACTAAGTACTTTCGGTTTTTACTGATAGAGAGCGTTGCTTTATTTTTTGTATAACGTATGTATGTTAGTGCTGTACTTTACCGTTTGTCGCGTGATACTAGTCACATTGACGTAACTTCAGAAGCACGTAGTACGTGGGTTAATTTTAAATAGAGTGGAGAAACGAACATTTTCGACATATTTTACTATTTTATTTCCGTAAAGGGAAGAAAGCTGCTGCGGCTCACAAAAAGATATGTGAAGTTTATGGTGCTAATTGCTTAACAGAGCGCACGTGTCAGAATTGGTATAAAAAATTCCGTTCTGGAGATTTTTCCCTCAAAGATGAGCAACGTTCTGGTCGGCCTACTGAAGTTGATGATGACCAAATCAAAGTCATAATTGAAGAGGATCGTCATATAACTGTTCGAGAGGTTGCGGAGAGGCTACATGTATCGCACACAACAATTGAAAAACATTTAAAATGTCTTGGGCTAGTTAAGAAGCTTGATATTTGGGTACCTCACGAATTGAAAGAAATTCATTTAACACAAAGAATCAACTTTTGCGATATGCACCTTAGACGAAATGAAACCGACCCTTTCTTAAAAAGAATCATCACTGATGATGAAAAATGGGTCCTGTTCAGTAACATAGTTCGAAAACGATCATGGAGCAAACACGATAAACCAGCTCAAACCACATCGAAAGCTGAATTGCATCCAAGAAAGAGCATGCTGTCAGTTTGGTGGGATTACAAAGGTGTTGTGTTTTTTGAGCTGCTTCCAAGGAACCAAACGATCAATTCTGATGTTTACTGTCAACAATTAATAAAACTGGATGAAGCAATCAAAGAAAAACGGTCAGAATTGTCAAATCGGAAAGGTGTAGCTTTCCACCAGGATAATGCAAGGCCTCACACATCTTTGGCAACTCGTGGGAAACTGTTGGAGCTTGGCTGGGAAGTGATGCCACATCCCCCATACAAGCCTGATCTAGCACCATCTGATTACCTTTTATTTCGAAGTTTGCAGAATTCTTTGAATGGTAAAACTTTCACAAATGACGATGACCTTCACTCGCACCTGGTTCAGTTTTTTGCTGATAAGGACCAGAAATTTTATGAGCGCGGAATCAACCAGCTGAAAGAAAGATGGCAAAAGGTCATTGAGCAAAATGGAAAATACATAATTGATTAAAAACTATTCTTTGTTTAAAAAGAAAGTGTTTTATTTTATACTACAAAACCGAAAATACTTAGTTGCCAACCCAATAATATTAAAACTCCTCTTTCATTTCTTCGATTTATTTAATTGACAAACCTTCTTATCGTATACTTTCACAGTACATTACCAATGTATCAATTTGCCTCTCTTGATAATATAAATCACATTTCTTAATACAAAAGACACATATCCTTGACCAAATTCTAAATAAACGAATCGGTTCGATTAATTTTCGCACGGTCTCCATTTATCTCGACCAGGAAATGTTACGTTACCATGTCGTTTGCATTTGAAGAGATCGTAATCTACCCCACGAATCATAAAAACCATACATGTACAAGCAGTAAAGTACGGAGAACAATTAAAGCACGTTAATAGCGCACGGTTCTTTGTGTTATATCACAAGCATGTCAAAGTTAATTTCAATGCTTGTTTTTTATGTTTGGCAACAGACGAATTTCAAAGGAGGGTACATATTTTATACAGCATACTTCTATATTAAAAATTATATGGGTTAGATGTCGAAGTATACACTGTCGACCAAAAACAAGGGACCGTTTGGAGAATAATTTAAAAAAATTCTTTGAAAATATCCTTATCATCCAAATAAAACACAAAACTTATTACAATTCTAAAGTTTTTAGCCTCTATGTCCGGTAATTTATCTAATTCTGTATTTAGTAATTCACATCGGCACGTTGGGTCTTTATCTCAAAGAAGCGAATATTAAAAATTATGGGCGAGTTGTGTCGGGGGATTAAGTATGTACATATGTATATAACATATTATCTTTCACGTACAAAAAAGTTTGCATATTTCTAGTATAAATATGAGGTGAGACACAAAAGTGTTATTAACCAGAAAAACATACATCTATGTATCACAAGCAGATGTACTTTAAGGAACGTAAATTCATGTGTTACGACAAACACAAAACTTACAATTGCTAACCTTATTTAAAATCAAAGTAAAGGAATATTTAATAACGAAAGTTTTGTTGAACATTAACGAGTTTTATAATACAGCGCACTGAAATGGAACTATATTGTGAATATATCTGATCTACTTTAAATAATGATTTGTGTTGTATTTTTGTGTTTTCACATTTACATATTTGAACATTATTTAATTTATAATCCGACTATATTTCATGAATAAGTACAATACCGTGCAAAAGAAAGAAGCACCCTCTTGAATTTTACAAGAAATTACTAAAAAAGATAAATAATAGTTGAAATCTTCTTTAATGTATAAAAACTAACATATATCGACATTTAAACATAAACAATTTAAATTTTCAATATTTTGTATGACCACCTTTATTTTTTATGGTATCCTGCATTCTTCTTAATAGGTTTTCCATTAATGAATTAATGAAATTTTCAGGAATATTGTACCACTCTTCCTGTAGTATGTTCCATAGTTCATTTTTGTTCTTTAGCCCCCTTTCACACTTTTTTCTGTCAAGATAATCCCACACATGCTCAATAATATTTGAGTCAGGACTTTGAGGTGGCCATATCATAGTCCGCCATATCCCATTTGCTTTCTGCGGTGTTGAATAAGTTTTCACAAGTTTTGAGGTATGCTTGAGATCATTATCTTGCTGTAGAATGAAATTATTGCCAATAAGTGTCTGCTCTGATGGTATGGCATGTTCTTCTAATAGTGTTCTGTATTTCTCACCAGTTAATATACCCCCTATTTTTACAATTTCATCAACACCTGCTGCCGAAATACAACCCCAAACTTGGATATTACCTCCTCCATGCTTTATGGTAGTGTGCAAACATGGTTCTAATAACGGTTCACCAGGGCGTTGTCTAATATACTGATATCTGTTCGTTTCAAATAATTGATATTTAGATTCGTCAGTCACTCATTATATCCCCAAGTTTCGTGGTCTCTGGCATCTTTTAATCATTGTCCTCTATTACTTCGTCCCATTAAGGGTTTTCTCACGGCCACACAACCCTTCAAGCCTGATCTGAGTAAGTATCGTCTTATTGTTGAAGCATGTACCGAAATACTAGATATTCGCACAAGATCTTGAGCTAGTTCTGCGTTAACTTTCTTACGATTTCTTAAGGAACTAACTTTTTAAAAATTATGCATCAGCTTTACTGAGCTTTTTTGGACGTCCACTCTTTGGTCTGTCACTTACACTGTTTCAGTCTTTTTTTTTGTTTGTTGCACGGCATAGCGGGAAAATTTCAGTATCTTTGATATTTTCACTTGACTATAACCCTCTTGTTGTAAAACAACAATTTTATTTCCGTCTAGTAATGCTATAGTATTCTAGGTATTTTCTATCTACTATAACAACTTACAGCTGACAATTTTTTTTTAAATGAAAATTTCATTCGTAGGCGATTTTTTAAGAATCTAAATAAATTCTATTGTGGAACCGCTCTGTATCGTTTCTACCACTGAACTAAAAACAAAATCTTATAGACAAATAACTTTCCCTTGAAATTTTATTGCAGAGCATTGTGGTGCAATAAAATTTATTACTTTAATCCTCTTATCAGGCGGTCGATCTCACCACTACGTGCAAGTAGGATGTTATAAAGTTGGAAATTTCCAGTGATTATATTTCTACCAATAAGTGAACCGTTCTTGGAAAGATGTATTAAGCACTATAAATTAAATTAATCCAGTAATTATTAGTGAAAACGTGTTAGTAAATAAGTTTTTGAAAATACTGTTAGGTGTTTCTTTCATTTGCACAGTACTGTATATACCGTGCATTCATATTACCTCGCTACGAAAACTGTACCACATTATATTCGGGTCTAGCTGCCGAATACCGATCAGAATGTAAAGTGGAGGGGCGCAAGTCATTTGAATCACGACTATAACTGACTACCGATCGTACTAGCTGCAGCCCCACCACTAATTTGACTGTATGCGACACGAACAACTACTTAATCTGTAATCTGTAGTCAGTCGTTGTTGTGATTCGACTGACTCGTGCCCCACCACTTTACATTCTGATCGGCATTCGGTATCTAAACCCGAATATAATATGATACGGTGTTTGTAGCATTTTAATATGAAAGCACAGTATATATATATTTAGTGAAATAAATAAAGCGTTTATTTATTATTTTTACCGAAACTTCTGGAAGGCAATATATTGTTCTATTTATTTTTTCATCAAAGTCATTTCGAAGTTATAGCTATGATTGTAGAGTTTTACTTTTTTAAAACTTTCTTTCATAGAAGCAAGATATTATTTACACCGCTAGACAGAGAAGGAAGAATCGAGTTCATAAGTATTCGTTTATCGTCTCCACCTTGAAGACAATCTTTATAGAATGTGAAGGTACGGTTATGCTAAAATCTTCAACTTGTTTCAACAACATGAGGTTATAATCTTCTTTCTTTTGATTTTATTAATTAACATATATACAAAACTCCAACATCTCGAGAATAACAATCTGAGCAACAACTTTTATAATTTTACTCGTCTATCGAGTACAGCTAAGTATTTAAAACTTAAATTTACCGGTTCACAACACACGGTTACTCAAATACGTAAATGTGTGTACATGAATGTTCTTGAACTTAGTGCAAAGATTTTGTGCAGTGTTACGACGTAAATTACGGTTTTCGCTCTAGGATTCGAAACTTTATAATAGCTTTTTTTTACATTTTCCATTAAACAATTTGAATCTGTGAAGTTGCCAGGCATCTATAATTCTGTGGACTATTTGTTGCGTAGCAAAATTATTGAAAGTTCCCTTCATTTTTGACAACTTTTATTTTTAAACAAAAACATGTGCTTCATTGGAGGAAAGTAGATAAATCGATAAAGAACACGAAGGCAGGAAAATCAGCGGGAATTATTATGCTTCCAGGCGCTTAAAGAACTGGAAATATTGTTCCAATTTTCGAGAAGGGTGATAGTAAAAATAGTAAAAATTATAACAATTACCAAGGAATAACCTTGATTTGTACTCCAGGAAAAACATATTCAAGAGTTTCAGAGAACAGAATAGAAGAGTATGTGAAACAGTCGATAAATGAGACGCAATATGGATTTAAAAAGCACAGAGGAACACAAGATCTAATATTTGCCATGAAACAAATAGCCGAACTAACAATAAGAAGCAAGCAATAAAAATACGCTTGTTTTATAGAACATGGAACGGCATTCGACGTGAAACGAAAAGCAATTTGGAAAGCTTTTGGTCAAAGAAGAGTCCATCCACAGTTGATTCGGGTGGCTAGGAGTCTATATCACGATGGCAATTGCATAAAAAGTGTAAGGCACCCAATAATGGAACAATTTGGTACAGTAACAGGAATTAGGTAAGAATATGGTCTCAGGCCAATGTCGTTTACGATGCCAGGAAGGTATAATTGACTACTTTATTGGCTAAAGAAATTTGAAAGTGATTTCAATGAACCAGTGAGCATTTGCAGATGACATGGTATTATTAGCAAAAACGGAGGAAGTCATGCAAAATAATTTTAATTGTTATCATTAATTAATTTAAATGTCGAAATATTGTCATCGGTTTCATTTTATTGACAGTCCAACAACTTATAAAATCAGCAAAAAATAGAGGATTAAAAATTAAGAAAGAGAAACGTAATTACATGCAGTTAAAAAGTCTCGTCAACATAACAGCAAGGGTGGGTGGAAGATATTAGAATTTAAAGAGATGGACGAATATATGTACTTTGGTATTCTAATAAATAATAGATGTTAAGGAGACAGTCAAGTAAACTTGACAATAGTTAAAAGTAATATATGTGCTGCTTGATTGCATGAAAAGCTAAAATCGAAGAAGTAGAACTGGAAAACAAAACCTAGTCTTTACAAGTCAGTACTCAAATCAACATCAATGTGCGGCAGAGAGATGTTGGTCTTGAGTATAAAGATACAGAAGATGTTACAAACATGAAAGAGAGAGGTCCTGTGTAGAACTTATGGAGGAAAGAAGACAGAAACGAGATTGGATACGACAAATACTAACTCATTGGTGAACCAATATTAAACGAGATAATAAAGAGCAAACGTTCACGATCGACAGGTCATTGGAAGAGAAAGAGTGGAGAAAGACTGGTGGAAAATGTTGGATAGGAAAAACTGGTAGAGCATAGGGAAGAGGAAGATCCAGGGGGAAGTGGGAAGAAGCAATCTGGAGGAAAAACGGATAACGACGTTTAGCAATTAGCAAAAATTACAATGCTATTAGCATAAAATGCCTGAATAACATACCTGACAAAATTTAAAAGAAACAGCTGAAATGGTAGAGGCATTTGATTCGTATGAGTGATAATAGAATGGCTAAGAAAGTATACGTAAGGAAATACGGTAGACAGATCATTAGGAGAGAATAAGTGAAGAAAGACTGGTGGAAAATATTGGATGGAAAAAACTGGTAGGGAAAAGAGAAGAGGAAGATCCAGGAGGAAGTGGAGAAAAGCAATCTGGAGGAAAAGCGGATGACGAAGTTTAAATGGAAGGCGATGGACCGAAAACAATTGCCAAAAATTAAAATGTTATTAACTTGAAATGCCTGAATGACATACCTGACAAAATTTAGAAGAAACAGTTGAGATGGCATAGGCACTTGATTCTTATGAGCGACAATAGAATAGTTAAGAAAGTATACGTAAAGAAATACGGCAGACAGATCATTAGGAGAGAATGAATGAAGAAAAACAGGTGGAAAATGTTGGATGGAAAAAACTGGTAGAGAAAAGAGGCGAGGAAGGTCCAGGAAGTGGAGAGAAGCAGTCTGGAGGAAAAACAGATAATGATGTTTAAAAGGAAGGCGATGGACTGACAACAATTGAACAATTGGCAAAAACTACAATGCTATTAGCTTAAAATGCCTGAATGGCATACCTGGCGAAATTGAAAAGAAACACCTGAGACGCCACGAGCATTTGATTCATGAGTGACAATAGAATAGCTAACAAAGTATACGTAAAAAGTACGCAGTAAAAAAGGAAGAGGAAAACGAAGATGTTAACGTGAACAGGAAAATCAAAAGCCGAGAAATAAAATGACTACGGCGAGTTTGGAAAGGAAGGTGATGGGTCGAAAATAATGAGAAAAAATTACAATTCCGTTAGTTTATAAGGTCTGAACCAGACTGTACATACTTGACGAAATTGAATTGAAAACAGAGGAACCAGCTAGATAGATGCTAGCTTGGCAATTAACAGAAAGAAATGGTATAGATACAACTAAAACTTAACTCCAATAGCCTTAGATCCAAAGGCAGAAATGTACCAAATTGAAACAAGCAAGAAGAATTACACTAAAATATGTTGCAAAATAGATATTGTCATCAAGATACTTAATTATTTAGTTTATGGAAGCACTAGTTATTACTAGTAAGTTTTCTAGAATCGTACCAACAGTTCAGGTCAGTTACGCAATAAGGCAGAAAAATACATAAATATGGAAGTGATCCTTGACTTACGGCCCGCACGGTATGTAAATCTAAAAGAAAAGATATAAGAGAGAAGTAATTATTCACCAATTTACGGTAACAAATAGCACTTTGCTTTGTACTCAGCTACTTCTATCTCACTGATTCGAGAGTTGGAATGGAATAAAGAGAGACGGGACATTGAATATTTGCATTCAAAATGGAAATTAGAAATCCTATGCTTGATAAATTTGTTTTGTGTATGCAACGCTTACGTTACGGGCAATTCATCACTTCGAACAAACGCGCTCTCCGCGATGTACATAGATACATATAGTAGCTGTTGGTGTTGGCAATGTATTATGTAAACACAGATGGATACCTATTCGGTTGGATGAATAATTGCTCGTGACGAAATGGGGCATATAAACGATGCTCGCACTGGAAGATCATGACGTTTCGTTTAAGAATGTCCGCGAAAGGGGAACCCTGCCTCTTCTTACGAGTGCCGATGTTATCAGATCTTTTTTTTTCCTTGCAAGAGACGTTAGCCTGAGCTGTTTGCTTCAATGTTGACTAAACGCCGTATGAAAAAAGTAATAAAGTTTTTCTTCCATTTAACACACGTATGTTACGATAACTGTTATTAAGAAAAGAACTAGCAAAATTTGCCTAGAATAGACGAATTTACGAACTAAACTTCTATAAAAGTTAAGTGTCAGCAGCTGAAACAAGCTAGTGACTTGTAAATAGCCTACGAGGATAGTTTGACAAGTAGTGAGAATGACACATAGGTGACGCTCTAATTGGTAAAACAAATGGACTGTAATTTAGGTTGCCTATTTATATGTTTACATTCCGATATTTAGATAAATCGGTTGATTAGTTTATTTTTGACTGCTGATTGAAAAAGAAGCAACACGTCGTTTCGTTAAAATGGAAAAAGCTGAGTATAGTGCGGTGATTGAATACTTCGTAATTAAGGGTATGAAAGCTACCGAAATAAAAGACGAGCTACGGGAAACATTAGGTGAATCTGCTCCATCATCCGCCACAATAAGTAGATGGGTAAATGAATTTAAACGTAGTAGAACAAGCTGTGTTGATGAAGCGCGCTCTGTAGCACCCAAAATCGTGCCTTCTAAGGCATTATAAAAATCCATAATATTATTACGCAAGATCGACGACTCAAAGTGAGAGAGATAGCAGAAATGGTAAACATTTCAACAGAACGGGTACACCACATTTTAACGAAAGAATTGTGCCTTTCCAAGCTTTCGGCAAGATGGGTGCCACGATTGCTTACGACTGATCAAAAGTGCACTCGTTTGCACATTTCCAATGAGTGTTTGGACCTTTATAAGCGAAATCCGGTTGATTTTTGTAGGCGATTTGTTACTTGCGATGAAGCTTGGATACATTACAGTACACCCGAAACTACACAACAGTCGAAACAATGGTTAGAACGTGGTTCTGCATCTCCAAAGAAACGAAAACCACTTTATCGGCAAAGAAGGTGATGGCATCAATTTTTGGGATTCAAAAGGCATTTTGCTCATTGATTACCTTCAGAAAGGTGCCAGAATAAACGGACAATATTATGAAGAACTTCTACAAAAATTAAATGTTGAGATTTGTGCTAAACGGCCAGGAACGGCAAAGAAAAATATTCTCTTTCACTAAGACAACGCTCCCTCGCATACCAACACAGTTGCGATGTCCAAAATCCACGAGTTGCATTTCCAATTAGTACCGCATGCGCCTTATTCACCGGATCTTGCCCCTTCCGACTTCAACCTTTTTCCAAAATTGAAAACGGCACTAGGTGGAAAGAAATGTTCGTCTAACGATGAGCTTATCATCTTCGTAAATGAGTATTTTGCAAGCCTTCCGGAATCGCATTTTAAAGATGGCATAAGGGCATTGAAGCACCGTTGGAATAAATGTATTGGTCTTTTAGGAGAATATATTGAAAAATAAAAATTATTTTGTATTTAAAAAATTCGTTTTTCTTTTCCATTCTCACTACTTGTCAAACTACCCTCGTACATTATTTAAAAATAACTGACTAGGTATTCGTTACTGCTGTTGCCCAACCTACTCTGTAGTAGGTTCTGACTTATCACGGGATATCGGGTTCGAATCCTGTTGTCTGATAAAGTTTCTCATGATTTTCCTATCCATCGAAAGTACGTTAACTGTTTGAATAAATACTATGCTTAGTTGTGTTTAAAATATATTTGTGTTGCGAGCCATGTACAAGGATGTGAAACGTCATAAAAAATATAGAATATAATAAAAATATTGCAAAAGTGCCAAATTGTTAGCAATAAAACCATATAAAGAAAGTAAAATTAAAAAATCAGTAACTAATGGTCCGAAAAGAATTCTCCCATTGTGTAATAAACTTCTGATATTAAATAAAGCTTTAATTTCTTCGAAGATTTGGTAATTATTGACACTCTTTACAGTATCCGATACAAAGATGTATAAACGACCATCCAAATGCATAGAGGACCTTTTGTAACACGTGAACCTGTGCGCCTGAATAACCAAGTTGCCCTTGGTTCTGGTACTATAATCATGCAAGTCGCTACCAATTTTAAATTAGTTCTTGTTGAGAAATACACACATAGAGAGGGTCTTTATTATCCAAAAAAGAATACTGCGGGTGATCTTAGATTTGGATCCAATGGATACTTGTGGAATCTTCCGTGGTAATTCGGAAGTAACCATTGGCTCCAAATCAAAGATCACCCGCAGTATTCTTTTTTGGATAATGAAGACCCTCTCTCATTCGACGGATTGCGCTCATACAGTTGCATTGTAATTTAACACCGAATGGGCAAGGGAATAATAAACGATTTAAAAGAGACTTTTTATATAAAAAGTTATTAAATTTTAAAATGTATATTGCAAAATAAGCGGAATTTGATATCGTGTATACAACGTCAATATGCGAAACCCAATCTAGATTACAATCCACGTTAAATTCTAAAAATGCGGACGTTAAAGTAGATTCAAATGCATGATTCCTATAGTTTATTGTAAGGTTCTCATCGTTTCTATAACTTATTTTATGATTAAATAGAATTAATTTGCTTTTTCAGTGTTAATGAATTTGTTTTTGTGACACCAACTATGAAAATCATGAAGCATCCTTTCCAAATTGTTGCGCAATACACTAGTACGGCAGATATCACAACTGAAGTATCATCAGCATTTAAAAATATGCTTCCACAAGAGATGTAATTCAGGAGAACATTGATAAAGTATATAAATAGTAGAAGTCCTAATACTGAACCCTGTGGCATAGTTTGTGACCGTAGTTTGAAAGTAAATATTTGAAGATACGTTATTAATCCTAACCTGCATTTTTCTATTGTAAAGGTATGATGATGCCAATTATCAATGCTTTCTCTTAAACCCAGACTATACAATTTATCTATTAAAAAAGTGCGATCAGCAGAGTCGAAGAATGCCTTGGAAAGATCAAAGTTTCCATTAAATTCTGTGCAATAAATCTAATATAAATACACATATATATATGTATATATATATAGAGAGAGAGAGAGAGAGAGAAAGAGAGAGAAAGAGAGAGAGAGAAAGAGAGAGAGAGAGACTTTTGAGACATTTTCAAAAATTAGCTTCATATATGGTGTATCATATCTTTGAATAATGGAAGCATCGTTGTGATAAGATTATTAAACTATAAGAATACGGAGTCCGACTCGCATCTATTTCATCGACTTTTCTTCTTACCTTCTGGATTGTGTAAGCTAACATATTACATTATATGCACAGTCTGTCGCAGGAAAACGGAACTTTTTTAAAATAAAAACAAAAGCTTCCTATTTTGGTAAAATTCATTTATTTTATTCAAAGTAGTTGCCTTCGGGTTCAACACAACGTTTTGGATGGTCAATAAACATGTCGAATAAATTTTTAAGTTCATCTTTAGAAATGTCGACGCTTTTTAATGCGGGGGGGGGGAGATCCGGTGAATACAGTAAATGGTTGATGGTTAAAATGCCATCTGTAGTTAGAAAATTAGTGTCCAAACAACGCTTGCTACCATTTTTACAATATTAAGGCCGTACACGACAAATATGCGCCCAAAAACGCTTCATAACACCAAAATAGCATACAGCTTTGACTGTTTGACTAGATGGTACAAACTCTTTCTGCATTATACCTATCGAATCATAAAAACAAATCAACATTGTCTTCACTTTTGACTTCTCCAAACGGTTTTTTTCGGCCATTCTTCGTTTGGATGCTTCCATTCAGAACTTTGACACCTATTCTCTGGATCATATTGAAAACACCACGTCTCATCCTCAATTACAATAGAATACCTGTTTTCGTCCCTTTAAGTCTTTAATCAAGTCTGTACAATATTGAATTCAGTTAGCTTGTGTGGTACAAACCTTGCACAAATCTTCTTAAGTGTCAAAATGCGACGAATTGCGTCTTCGGAAATATTTTATTCCATTCCCACGTATCGCAGTGAGGATTTTTTTGCACAAGGATGTTGGTCATCATTTACATCCGTACGACCGTCTTTAAATCATTTATACACGCATCACCATACACTTTTTTCATTGAATTAAACGTTTAGGTAAGCGATTTAGCGATAGCACAGCGTTATGCCGACGTCGAAGCCATTAAAAATAAATAAATGAATTTTGCATTTCTTTTTATTTTAAAAGAGTTCAGTTTTTTCTGCGGCAGACCATTTTGCAAAAGAATCTAGTTAATGACTACAAATATAATATCGCAATTAAACTTAATTATAAAACAAGTTCAAAATTATTCCGAACCACAATAAATACTTAATCATCGATCTAAATAAAATTTTCCCAACAAAACTTTACAAGAATCGCCCGACGAAGTCTACATAAATCGCGATTCTATCGCTAATATTCATCTGCGCGTTCCTAATTAAATTGTTAACAAATACTTTCACATTTATTTAACCGAACCAAGTTATACCCGAAAGTACGGCTAAGAAATTTCAAATTCTTATTCTGATTTTATTAATGCCTGTGGAATTAGTTTTGCTTCCGGAGATCTCCCTTTAATTTCAATTTATCTCACGCCCGCCCATAAACAAAGTTAATTCGAACAGCAGGAGTTTTATGTTCATCGGTGGGTGGAATCGTATTTTAAATGTCCGAGAAAATGTGAACTTTCCGAGAAGAAAAAATACCCGAAGAGCAGGTAGAATATTACCCCGGCAAGACAATACACGTCACATACCTAATAAACAAATCATAAAAGAGAGAAACAGTTTTATAACGACAGGTAGTGAAGGAAAAATGAAATAACAGTTCTACCTGTAAAATTACACATTTTAGGATGGGCCGGAGTATAATGATGATTGTCAAAATAGTGTGTCCTTTTAACGCTGTTAAAAGACTTTAAAGTAACTAAATATACACATAGATGTTCAATCTGTGACGAAATTATAACATGCTTATTTGTAATTTCAAAGACTTTCCGTTATTAAAAAGAAGTAACTGTAAGACTTACTAAATATACATACTAGGTGAACCAGAAAGTCATTACCGATTTTTGTAACAGATGTGGTCAGGCTTAAGTATGCAATGCTATGATTTGACTCAAATGTCATTTTATTCTAGTGATATCAAGCTTCGAAACCATACATGTTATATTTTGCGATAGTAACAATGTCAAAGATTTATACCTCCTTGAAAATATCGAGTTTCGTGAGTAAAAAAGTGCAAAAAAGCCGTTGAAAGTCATCGTTTTCTGGTAGAAACTTACGGTGAACATGCTCCAGCCATAAAAACACGTAAGGCATGGTTTCGACAATACAAAAGTGATGATTTCGATGTGCAAGACAAAGAAAGAAGTTTGAAGATGTGAATCTGCAAGAGTTATTAAATGAAGAACCAACCCAAACTCAAAAACAATTGATAGAAGCGTTAAATGTGGCCATGAAACGATTCGGGACCGATTACGAAAAATGGGAATAATGCAATTGATGGGAAAATGTGTGCCACATCCAATTGAATGACAGTCAAATGGAAAATCGAAAAAGCGTCTGTGAAATGTTGCATCGAAGGTATGATCGGAAGTCATTTCTGCATCGAATAGAGACATTTGATGAAAAATGAATTTATTTCGAAAACCCTAAACGCCAAAAATCATTATCACATAGAGAAGCCGGCCCATCGACTCCAACACCAAATTGTTTCCATCACAAGACAATGTTTTGTGTTTGGTGGGACCAGAGTAGCGTGGTGTATTACGAACTGTTGAAATCTGGTGATACAGATAATACTGATCACTATCGACAGAAAGTTATCAATTTGAACCATGTGTTCATAGAAAAACGTCCAAAATGGGTCCGAAGACGCGGTAAAGTGATTTTACAGCATGATAACGCGCCGTTTCCGAAGCGCACTCTCCAGAACTCGCCCTGTTCGACTATGGCCATTTCGCATCAATGGGGTACCTGCTTGCAGAGCAGCACTTCGCCAATTTCGAAGAAGTTAGAAAATGACTCGATGAATGGTTTTGCTCAAAGTATAAATAGTTTCTTTGGGATGACAATCATAAATTGCCTGAAAGATGGGCGACCTAACAATAGATACCTTCGTCTCAAATTAACCTATATTTCATATGTGTTAAGAACATGGAGTTGGAACAAGTAGGGCAGTATTTTCTGGTATATAATTAGTAATGTTGAATAAACCTCCGGGTTCGCAGCTGCGTATAGCGTCACCGAAAAGGCTCTATAGATGCTGATCACAGCTCCTGTATATTACACCCGTCGCAGTTAATAATCCAACTTTGCGAGACATCTTCCCATTATTGGCATGATTCCTACAAGCGTTCGTCCGCATTGGCTCCTGCCGCTGGTTAGCCGGTGTGTTGTTCAACCTCAAAGAGTGGACAAAAGGGACGGAAAATTTACACAAAGGACACGCATGCATCCCATTGATTTATTTTATGTTGGATAAAAACAAATATCATCAAGTTTTACACACGTCATTCTTATTTATGTCACTGTAGTTTTTTTTTGAATCGTTCTCTATTGTCCATCTCGAATCCCTCAAATGTGCTAGAGAATAATCATAAGGCAAACGCGGATTGTTTACATTTGGTTAAGAATGTGTATAATTTCCGTGAATTAGGCATCTATGGAAGCATACATATTTCGAAAAAAAAAACCATGTTAAACGTCGACGAGTGTCATATCAACAAATCATGTCTGTTTGACTTCATAGAAAGTAATATGTTACCGACAAAAAGGTTTCGTATATGCAAGCAGGTAGGATAATTGTTTAGTTTAAGAATAGTTTACAATTTAAATTATGTAAAACGAATCTACAGTGCGTGTTTGGTATTCGACAGTGTAAATCTAGTACGGACTTGGTCTTTGTGCGGATTTTACAGTGATGCCAGGTGCGACACTGTGTTTAATTATCTGCTGATGATGACTTACTTACTTGTCGAAATACGTATGTAGAACACGAAAATTATTGTGAAAAGGCGTTACGAGGGTAGCCGTTTATATTTCCGGAACTGGCAACACTGTTAGTGTTGCCTCCGATCTGATGATTGCATCGTGAAGTTTGTCATTTTTGACAATATAGTTACCTTGATAGTTTTGTTATCCGGTCGCTATTTCTATTGTTGACAGTAACTTTGTCAGTGAAAAAATGGAATTAACTCGCGAACATTTTCGTGCAATTATTTTTCATAACCTTCGGCGTGGATTGTCTCAAGAAGAATGCATTAACGCGCTGAATTCTTTAATGGTGATGAAGCACCATCGAAAACTACACTACATCGTTGGTATAGTGAATTCAAACTTGGACGACGTTGTTTGGACGATGAATTTCCTAAAGGTCGTCCCGCAAATGTTGTTGTATCGGAAAACATTAATGCAGTGTCTGAACTGATAATGCGAGACCGTCATGTGACACCATGAGATTGAGGCATCTCTAGGTATTAGTAACACCAGCGTGCATAAGATCCTGCATGAACATTTAGCCGTTAAAAAGCTATATTCACGTTGGGTACCACATAATTTGACAACCGCTCAAAAAAGGACTCGCGTCGATTGATGCCAAGAAATGCACAAAAAAAACAACGGTTGTACTTCAAAGAACATTTGTAAATTCGCCACAGGTGATGAATCTTTGATCTTTACGTATGAGTCCGACAGTAAACAGCAGTCAACTGTGTGGGTATTCCAAGATGAGCCAAAACCTACAAAAGTTTTTCACACTCGAAGCACATCAAAATAATTGGTAGCCTGTTTTTTCGGAAAGACCGGTCACGTTGCAACCGTGCCTCTAGAAAGTTGTAGAACAGTCAATTCCGAATGGTTCACAACTATTTGTTTGCCAAAAGTTTTTGAAGAAATAAGGAAAACGAATCGAAAACGACAGATCATTCTCCACCGTGACAATGCGAGCTCTCATAGGTAGGTTCAAGGAATTGAATATTTGACCGGGTAAAACATTGAATGATGAGCCATCCGTCGTACAGCCCTGATCTAGCACCCTGTGATTTCTTTTTGTTCCGACACGTGAAGAATAAATTTCGTGGTCAACGGTTTTCTACGCTGGAAGAGGCAGTTGAGGAATTCAAAACTCATATTTTGGAGATACCGCCTTGCAAGTGGCAGTAATGCTTTTCGGATTGGTTTAAACGAATGCAAAAGTGCATTGATTTTCAAGGAGAATATTTTGAAAAGCAATAAAATTATAAACCCTTTTTTTTTGTTTGCCATTCCCGAAATATAAACGGCTACCCTTGTAAATGTGTATTACCACAGTTTGCATCGAGATGTTCCATTATAGAATATGTAACTCTCTAGATATATCTCGTACACTTTAGCAAAATTAGAATCTTATTTTTTTCTTCGGCGATCTCCATAGTTTAGATACGAATGAAATTTCGTACAATACTATATTTAATTAACAGACTCATTTGTTTATATTATTTACAATTAAAACAATAATTACGATAAGAGCAACCGTTAACGTCTGCAACTTGTAGAATAGAGTTCCTTTTTTGAAGTATACTTCCAACACAGTAATTACGGTAATAAAAATAACATATCCTATAAGTACAACAAGAATGAATCTAATTTAACTCATACTTCATGCTATGTTGGACATCACAACTAGAAAAAAAAAATCTCGTCTGTTAACAGTCTTCTTGGCTTCTGTAATTGTCTATAATTATATAGATTGGCGTTTATATTAGCGAAACTGTCTGCAATCCGCATGTATTTATTTATAGAAATTGACGTACAATATACTCAAGTTCCAGTGACCGAATAAAGTTATGCTAAGCTATTAAACCTTCCAGACCAACTATAGATATGCATACGTACACGAACACGTCTGTATGTGAACAACAACTTCTGGTTTATTAAAAATCCGACAGAACTAGTTATGTTATTACTCTGATTTAGTATTTGTAGTGCATATTGAGGCAATAACGGTACAGCACTATCGAGTTCTGGTGGTTATTATTCGAATAAAACACGAACGACATTAAATTACACAAATGCTTCGGATAATGTCACGGCTCTATGTTACGCAATCAATTTTGCGTATATAAATGCGTTTGATAATTGATTGTAACTATATATTTAGATAATTTTTGTATGAAATTGGTATTAAAAACGGTGGAAACAAAAGCAGGAATATTTCGAAATGTTTTATGTTTTATTTCCAATTTAAAACTTGCATTGGATGCACTCATATGGTACCGCAACGTTAAAAGTTAGGTAAATATGGAATTTTGAAAACAATTCGAATTCGTGTTCAAATACGAAATAATACAATTACTTGGCTTGTTTTTGTGTAACCACAGGATTAATTAAAAGAATAAATTTGTTGAATTTTGATTTTGCGAGGGATGTAAAAGTCTAGTGCTAGTGTTAGCAAAACTATACTGATTAGCCATAAACAATGATAATTTTCTAGCGTTCTGTGTAATACACAGTCTGTCGTAGAGAAAACAGAACGTTTTCAAAATAGTAATTCTTAGTGGCGCCATCTATTAAAAAAAATATCAGATCTTTCACCAATGTTATGTCAAAATATCATGACATTTGCATTATTGGAAGCAGAGAAATTGCGCATACAGTAAAAGTGTGTCTTCGGCATTGATCGACAAATAAATTTTGAACAACGAGCAAATATCAAGTTCTGTTTTAAACTTGGTACATCGTTTACTGAAACGTTTAATTTGATGAAATAAGTATATGGTGACGCGTGTTTAACACTTACGAGAGCGTATGAATAGTATAAACGATTTCAAGTCGTACAGACATAAACGACATTGAACTTATGCGTGAATTTATTAGAAATGAGCCGAAATCCTCATTGCGATACGTGGATATGGAATTAAATATTTCCAAAGATTCAATTAATAGCATTTTGACACATTATTTGGGACTGGGAAAGATTTGTGCAATGTTTGTACCACACAAGTTAACTGAATTCAACATTGTACAGACTTGATTAAAGACTCATTGTAGGCATAATGCACAAAGAGTTTGTACCAACTAGTCAAACAGTCAATGCTGTATATTATCTTGGTGTTATGAAGCGTCTTTTGGTGCCCATTCGTCGTGTGTGTGCCCCCTCAATATCGTGAAAATGACATTTTGTTACATGATAATGCACCATCTCATCGCTCGACGCTTATCATTCTAACTAAAGATGGCATTTTAACCATTAACCAGTCACCGTATTCAACAGACTTGGCCCCCTGTGATTTCTATTTATTCTCCAAACTACATTTTCTGATGAAAGGACAGCGTTATGCCGACGTCGAAGCCGTAATGAGGCGGCGAGAGCAATCTTGAAGGACATTTTTAAAGATGAATTTAAAGATTCATTCGACATGTTAATTGACCGTGCAAAACGTTGTGTAGAAGTCGAAGGCGACTATTTCGAATAAAATAAATGAATTTTACTAAAATAGTAAGCTTATGTTTTAATTTTAAAAAAGTTCAGTTTTCTCTGCGATTGACTCTGTATTCCTATAGTTCAATAATCTTTTCACAACGATGTTTCCATTATTCAAATATATGATACGCCATATATGGAGCCACTCGTTGAAAATGTCTCCAAAGTCGTCTCCAAAGCATTAACAATATTCAATTCCGTTTAAAATTGTCGTCTATTGTTAATCGGTTAAACAAATAAAATCAAAAGACTTTAATACCAAAAATACTGTTCTGCAACCCTTTCTTAAGGGAATAGACAGAAATCGTACGGTACTAAAGCTAGACTATACCGAGAGTACAGACATTTTCACTATTTAAATGTTGTGTAAAAACGTTAATCGCATGCGGACGAATATGATGAAGCTTCCGATTTTCAGGTCGTTCAAGCTAATGTTATCGTTTGTTAACGCAAAACTTCTTTATAATGATTGGTGTGGGCTGTAGTATCATGTGAGACAATGTACGTATACATAATTTTTCTGTAACTCTTCTTTCTGTATCTAATATTTGTTCTGCTCTTCGAATTATAACAATTCTCTCAAGCTACATCTGCAGTCAATTGTCTGGTACTGTTCTTCAACTTCTTCTCAAACGCACTATTTCCAGAACAGCAAAAAATCAATATTCAAAACAATTATAATTGCAACGTATTCAGTAAATAAGCAATGAAGTCCGTTTGAATAACGTTCCGGCGTTACGACATCGAAGGAAGCTATCCAGCCATAATGTTTTTAAAACGCAACGATTTCAATAAACAAAGAGAAAAATCATGGGAAAATGATTTAGAATGCAACATGCTCTTTGAAAACTTACATTCTCTTATGTTATAATCTAGGCATCTGATTACATTCCTAAGAAGATTACTCAACAAGATATTCCTCTGGAATCTATCAAATAATCCATATACTATTTCACTGTTAAGTAGTGTGCCAGTGCACCCCAGTGTGCTAGCAAATTGGTTAAATCTACACGATGTCAGTGAAGTGTGTAGGCTAAAATGTCTGCTAGCATCCGACCTGACATAACTCAGACAAGTTTAAACTTAAAATTATAGATTAATAAATTCTGGATTGTGATTTAGACTAACTCTTAAATATCATTTACTGATGTGTTACTCTGGGCTTCTGCCTTCAGGCTATAAAGAACAACGTCAACTGCAATGCAGCGTTCATTATTCTAAAAAATTGTATAACGTCCCAAATGTGCAAAAAATAAAGAAATCTCTCTTTGTTAGAAACAGCTTAATTTGTTAATTTTGGTGAAATCACCTTTAAGGAAACATTCTAAAAATTTCTTATTAAAATGTAAATTGTAAAAGTATTTAAAATACTAATAAAGAAAAATTATTCGAATGCCTTCTAATCAGAATGTGAGATGATCTAAGAGATAAATGGGCAAGTGTGAGAAAAGAGAATGAACAGGATCATACAAGAAGAAAGAAAATTGGAAAATTATCGGTTGCAGAACATCTTCGCGGCAACGGACATGAAGTAAACTTTCAAGAAGCAGAAGTATTACCTACTACAAAGAACTACTATCGAAAAATCAATAGAGAAACAATCGAGATAGAAAAGTTTCCAAAATTCAACAGTGTGGACGGTTATAAACTCACCAACTCTGGAAGAACTTCTTATGAGAATTCATAATAATAATAATGGAGCATGACTTGCTTCAAATTTACAATCGATCAGTGTTACCAGATTCACAACTTCTTCGACTGTGCCTCGTATGTAATCTGCTTTTAAAACAAGGACAAACTATACAATTGAAGAATAGGAGATGACGTAGTAGGAGTTTCCCCAACGGTGGACCGAGAAAGTTCAAAAAAGTATTTTAGTACAATGTTTTCTATAGAATATCGGCAGGAGATTTTTAGTCAGTATCTTTGGATATTATCCTGTAGTTAGAGTACATAGAAGTAATCACTTCTTTAGTAATTGGTATATGAAATTCGCGGTGGATGATATGATTCAATACCACTATGTATTAGTGTACTTTTCAATGACGCATTCCGATAACAGATCAGTAATTACGCCCCAACATTTGTACATGGATATTTAAGGGTTAAACTGATTTTTTGAAAATCCCAAAAGTAAACTTAACCCGTTACATTTCATATTCTTTCTAAGCATAGTTAAAATGAATTCTTTCGTTCAAAAGTAACATCTTTCGATGCCTCTCGCTCGTTTTCGGAATCCAAGATAATTAAGTTATGAGTTGTAGTTATTGCGGTTACGTCAAAACGGGAATACGTCGCAGAAGCGAGAGCGAACCGAGTAAAACGAAGCGGAAGACATTAGCGGGAGCAAATTGTTTGGTCTGGTGTTGAAAGCATTTTAATGAGTTACGCCTTTTTTCTCGGATTTTCCACAACTCTCAAGACACCGCCGCTGCCGCATCATTTCTTTTGCCCGATATCAAAAGGAAAACGGGGAATGAAAAGACATGAGAACGGTGCAAAGAACGGAGCAACATGCAAGCTTTTGAAGGGCGCGCTGCATTCTGAAAGGTTTCCCCGTGATTTCTCCCTTTGTTTATTGAAGGCGTCACTGCTATGTTTCAAAAACGTTCTGGCTGGATGGCTTCTTTTCATGCCGCAACGTCGGTACATTATTCAAATTGGCTTCATTATGTATTTACTAACGGAATTTCAATTATCTATGTTGGTGCATTTTGAATTGAATGGTAGCGTTGTGTTTCTACGATATTTCGTGGATTTTGCACACAGTGGTTCGTTTGTGTTTGAAATATTTGATTACTAAAATCTAACTTATTAAAACTATTAATTCATATAGCGATATTTTAATAGCAAATCGAGTATAACAGAAAGAATTGTGAAGATAGGATGGTCAAAAGATAGGACACAGGAAGAAATAAAATCGTTAGCAAAGAATAGAAAAGACTGACAAAATAAGATATATAGAGAAGACGGAGTAGTTATGGTATTCTCATTCTCTTTGTGTTTCGCTATTTATACAGTCCAGTTTTTCAGAAGGTTTTCATAGAGCTACGTTGTTATCTTATACTCCACTTTTGTACCTTGGGGAGATCAAATTAAGTTACACATGTTATTAGTTTGTATATATTTTCTTGGGTAAATTTGTTTGGATTCTTCATTACTTACAGCCATCTTTGTATTACTCTTGTATACTACTAAGTGATTTTAACTAATACCTGGACAATCTCATAATCAATGCAGTGACTTCAACCTTAAAACAGATGTACTGCTACCACAGAATTGTCTGTATATCCATGTTAGGTGCTTTATCAGGTACTTTCAATATGCACTGACTGATTTCTCCTGCCCATCCGTTGTCATTTTTTCTACCCTGACACTTAACTTAGCATTTGTTCCTAATGTATAGTTTCGGCAATTTATTTTTATTAGGCGGAAATAGTTAATCTATTTTCTTTTGACCTCGTAATGATATCCTTCTACGCCAAGATCTTTTTCAATCTATCTGTAGATTTGACAGTATCTTACAGGTATGCATCGCCATTTAGGTGTTGCTGTTGTTACTGATATTCGTCTGTCTTATTGATTTGCTTTAGCTTTTGTGCATCCAATATTATTTTCGTCTTCAGGTATTTGATCACTTCTGATCTGTGTTTGTCATCACTTATTGTTTCTTCTCTTTTTAAAAGTATCATAAAGATATATCCTATCGGTTTTTTCGTACTGAAGGAGCATTCATATGATAATACAGAAGTCGAAGACGATAATATCAGTCTTTATATGCGTTTCAGAAAACCTGATTGTGATTATAGAAACATAAAGAGCAACAAGAAGCACAGTAATACCCAGAACACTTGTCTACAATGAACGACGACCACGAAAGCTTACCATCACCTACAAAATATATCACGTCTTCTGTCACATCTGACGATTAAATCATTCGATTTTGTAAAAGTAAAAGTGTAAACGTCTGTTTATGCAAAATAGAGACTGCGTATTTGAGTTTAAGTTTTGCGTTAATAATTGCTCTGTAGAAAGACTAAAATTTCATTCGTTTTTTCATTTCTAAATTCTAGGGCTACAAATATGACGCCCAATGTAGAGCATAATTGAGCAAAGGCTGTTTTTTACGTTTAATTATAAATTTTAAAAAAGAAGAAGGAAGAAGCAAATGTGTTTTAAAAGTTATACGATTACTGAGTAACTTGTACTATATCAGCGTTGTATAACATTTTGTTTAACGTGTAACAATGGGATGCCCAACGTAGAGCATAGTTGATCTAAGGGTCTTTTTTTACTTCCAATCATTTTAAAAAAGGCGAACGCAGAAGTAAATGTGTTTTACAAGAATTATGCGAATAATACTAATACTGAGTAATTTGTACAATGTCAGTGATGCATAACATTTTCTTTTATGCATAACATGGCGCCCAACGTAGAGCATAGCTGATTCAAGGTTTTTTCTACGTTCAATCATTTTAAAAAGGAGAACGTGAAGGTAAAATAAGTGTTTTAAAGAGTTATGCAATTACTGAGTAATTTGTAGAAGTTTAGCATCGCATATTTTTTTTATACATAACGAAACTGTGCCTGTTTCGACCAAGATATTTTTCTATAATGTTGACTGTTATTTACATACATTATTCTTGAAAGTAACGGGTCTTCCAATAGGAACTTTCGAACTTTAACAGTTGCTAGCGGCCATATTGTTAAAGCTACATCTGTCGAATTGGCTGTCATTTATTCAGTCTGTTTTGCTAAATCACCGTCGATGGATATAGCGTTCAAAAACACGTGCAAATGATAAGATTGTTTTATCAAACTCATCCTAATTTTCATCAAAAAATCATTTTCAGCGATGAGGCCCATTTCTGGATGAATGGATACGTCAGCAAGCAAAATTATCGAATTTTGGGCTATACTAATCCACATGAGATCCAAGAGCGTCCAGTGCAACCCGAAAAAGTCGCTGTTTGGTGTGGATTTTGGGCTGGTGGCGTCGGTCCATATTTCCATGAGAACGACGTTAGTTAGGCCATTACCAACTTCTTTTGGCCTGAATTGGATGCTATGGACACCAACGAAATGTGGTTTCAAATAGTTTCAAACATTTTGCACGAGTGATTTGAGGGCGTGGCCATCACGTGGTGGTAATTTGAACTGGCCAACGTGGTCGTGCGATTTGACCCCGTTAGACTTTTCCTTGTGGCGTTTTCTTAAATCGCAGGTCTGTGTAAATAAGCCACAAACCACAACGGCCCTCAAAGCCAACATAACCCATGCCATCGGTCAAATTCAGCCTGATTTATGCGCCAGAGTCATGGAAAATTGGACATTTCGGATGCGCGCCACCCAGCAAAGCCGAGTCGAACATTTGCCCATACATAATGACATCGATAGGTCTTTCAAACAAATAAAAATTTCAATGATATCTCGCACACACTTTGTTTTATTTTAATTTAAAAATAGGAAGCGCTTAATTAAAGACCCGTTACAACTAGAAGAAAATAAGAAAAACTAAGTCATCTTATATCTAAAATTTACCAAACAAATTCAAACATTTTCTTTTATAAACAAGATTTAAAAATCAGTAAAAGCTCAATTTATTTTTTAAATTCAATACTTTATTTTCAAATCGTTTAAATCAAACTACGTTTAAATTTAAACAAGATCAATAAATTTTCTAAACACATAAAAATGCACAGTCTCATTACGTTAAAAAACAAAAAAAAACATATTTTCAAGTGCGTATTCAATCTAACAAAACAAACCACCTCAGTAACCACGACGAGCCCATGCACGTATAACAGTACTTGAAAACAAAGCGTCCATGATATTCATTAGTTTCTGTGTACACATTTATCTCAGTAGGCCGATTATAAAAGGGGATCCTTTCATTTGTTTGTGAACTCCGACGACTTGATATTTGATATATTGTTGGTGCGGGACTTCTTCAGTTGAAGAGAACAGTGGAATGCGCGCGCAATTTCAGTTCCAATCAGCGAACAATGGAGGCGCTGTTGCTTTCACAACTCCGGTCTTGTTATTACTTGGATAAAAATCCACAACTGGCAGGTATGTCGAGAGACGTTTCATGTAGACAAGAGAGAGAATTGGAGAAATTCTTGTACATTTATTGGTATAGCTATTATTACTATTACTACTACCATTAGCCAGATTTAGTTTGTATTTTATCAGGTTGTTACAAATGTAATGTCCGTTTTTTTCTTCAGTCTGAACTGAATCGCACCTGTGTGAAGACGTGTATGTTTTTGGTGAAAATTATTATTGTATTTGTAGAAAAGGGTATTTATTTTAAAGTGTGTACATGTTCCATTTCTTGGAAAGATTAATACACCTGTCCTTGTCTCGCCTATGGAAATGCTGTCGGCAAGAGATATTCGGGCAATATACCTCTTTTAATTTAAAAAGGGATTAAATGCAGCTGTAGCAACTGGAGATATTAATCAGACGTTCGGTGAAACCACGTGTAATGAACGCACATTACGGCGATGGTTTAAAAAATTCAACGAGGGAAATTTTGATTTGGAAAATGAGCCTCGCGGATATGCGCGTAGCACCGTTAATGACGACGAGCTGCGTGTAGAAGTTGAAAGTAATCCGTCGACAACAGTGCGTAGCTTTGCAGAAACATTTCAAGTGTCCATTGCCACCATTAATCGTCACCTTTCTTCGATTGGCAAAGTGAAGAAACTCGATCGATGGGTGCCGCACCAATTAACGGAAGCCAATAAGCTCCGTCGATTAGAGGTGGCTACCTCTTTGGCTAATCGACAGAAAGTTGAACCGTTTCTTCATCGAAGTATAAGTGAAGATTTAAAAATACTTTTTATTCCAGCTGCTCAATGAGGTGCAAGTTTAATTAGTGAATGTAGGGACTAGAAAAAAATTTTTAAATTAAAATCTCGATTGCGAATTCTTGATTTGATCTTCTAGATATTGCTACCTTTTTATTATTCTTGTACGGTCATAGGACGAGCACTATATTTCGATGCTTTAGCTCCAGCTGTTAATAATTACGGCCATAGTCATCATATGGCTATATTGTTCTGCAATTTCTTCTAAAGGATTTTTTAGAACATAATTGTACATAATCACATAGACTGTTCCACATAGAAAAAAATACATATTCCAGAGAATAATGTGAAGGAAGTGGAATGTATCGAAGTAAGAAAATGTCAGTAATGCTCTTAAGAAAATGGACGTACTATAATAATTTTCGGATTCCTCAAAAGTCTGGTTTAATATCAGGAAGTGCTAGAGTTGTGGTACAAAATTTATTATTAATTCACCGCAAAAGCCATAAAAAATATTTTCCTAAAGTGCGTAAAATACTGCATACTGTCTTTAGTTAAGCGTCTTAATTTGTTTCAAAAAATATCTCAACTATTCCGTATTCAGTATTCTTAATTTGGAATGGTAAGAAGCTCTCCGGACCGAAGCGCTGCTTTATACATCAATTCCGGTATACAACCTATCCAAAGTTTCCACCATAAGAATCTCTCTTATTATAAAATATTGTGTTTTTCAATAACGACATAACAACTTTGTATTTAAATAAAACACAGAATAATTGAGATATTGGGCTGAAATTCGTTCCAGGTGCAATACACATGTTACATTTAACTATGGAATTTGATATTCATATCACTGATGTCAAGTTCATCCAATTCTAGTCAAAAATGTGGTACGACAGTAAACTCCATTGACTATAACATGACGATCATTTTCATCAACGAAAAATATGGTCCAATTATACCTCCGGCAAGAAATTCACACCACACGGTCACTTTTTGTGGTTACAATGGAGTTCCTTGTAACACACCTGAGTTTGTTACTGTCCAATAATGGATATTTAGCTTATTGACAAAGCTATTAAGTCAAAAATGAGCTTCATCGCTGAAGATGATTTTTCGATGGATTTTCTCAAAGTTTAGCAGAGCCAAGTCGGAGGACTTTCGGCGTTTCAAATGATCAAGAGACTTCAGTAATTGACTTAGATTGATTTTGTTAAGATGTAAACCAAGATCTTTACACAAAATTCGCCACAATGTGGTTTGAGAGATTCCCAATCTCTGTGAATGGCGTGGAATTGACAGACTTGGCTCATTTTGAACTGAAACACTTACAGCTACGTTATTTTCGGTACTTTGACAGATGTATTGTCTCACTGGCGGCACAAGAACAACCAACAGTGAATATTTTGACTCCACTTTATCCGCTATAGCAAGCACAGCTTGTCTGGTGGGACAATTATTGGAGTAAGACCAGCGACTTAGACTTGCGATAATAATTTTTAATAATTTCCAAACGTTGCTCGTTCGTATACTTCATCCTGATAAAAATCTTAACTTTGATTGACGTTTGGACGTTGACAGATCATGAAAAACGTTCAAGGGTGCGTTCGTCTTAAAAAAACAAAATTGTTATGTCACTATTGGAGAACTCTTTACATAGCTTTGGTTAAATTAAACAAATTATTCATAAAGATTAATGAAATTATGAAATATTTTTTTAGTTTCTAAACATCAGGAGTTTTTGTTGTAGTAGACAAACAATTTTTTTGTGCTTTCTTAAAATATTTTTATACAGTATTTGAATGCCGACTTAGATTTTCTTTCCATTTTTTAGTTTCAGCTCTTAAATTAGTTTTTCTTATAGAATATTAAGATTTTGAAAAGTTTTAAATGTATTTGTTCTTCCTGTTTAAAATAACATATATTACCTCTCAAATTTCTCTCTCTCTCTCTTAATTTAATTACCATTAAGTAGTCCGTGGAACGTGAAAAAAAATTATAAAAGGTGTATACATAATTGTGTCCTGCGAACTATCCCAAAAGAACTACGTAATTTGTAACGTAAAGAGCTACCAAATGCTGAACAACTGCTAAAGAATAGATTCACGAAGACCTTCCACATGCTTGGATATACACGCGACTTCTTCCTTAGCTCTAAACAAAAAAATGCAAGAGTGTTAAATCAGAAAACCTGAACGACCATAAAATGAGTCCTCGATTACTAACCTACGAATGTGGAAATCAATTGTTTAGATGTTTGGTGATTAAGATTGCGAGGTGAGACGCCATCTTATTGGAAGCAAATATTGATAGTATATCACCAAGTGTATTCTAAATCAGTTTGTAATAAACAAACAAATATCTTTCACTATTTAATGTGTCATTAATAAATATTTGCTCAACAGGTTCAGCGCCTAAAGCACTGCACCAGACGTTAAAACTAAATCTCACTTGACACCGAATCCTTTTAAGGACGTGCGCATTTTTAGTTTCCCAAAAGTGAACAAAATGTGTCAGACCACAAAATTTTTCACAAGAAAGAAGAAGAAGTTATTGGATAATTGTCCATTAAGTGTAATAATTTAGAAGTGTTTCCATTAATATTTCAATTAAATCAAATTATTAAATTTTATTATTTTAAGAAGAAGCAAATTCTCTTTTCTTTTTGACAAATTTTCTGCAAAAAGATAAAATTCTAACAACTTAGTTTAATTAATATAATTCTCCAAATTGATCATTAGAAGGTGATTAGAAGGGTAGATCTTCGAACACACCGTCCGCTACTTATAGCGCTGTTAAACGACTCTAATACCTCAATTTTATCCAACTAATAACTTAATTTGTGAGTGCGTTCTTTCCTCCGAGCACGCTTCCACGTCCAGTTTCCACCAGTCAATCGCCGGTGGTTCACGAAATAATTTCTCGGCCCGAAAATGACGAAACAACAAAAGGAACACCTACCGTTCGTCGTTTTTCGATTCGTCGATCTTCTTGTCTCTTTTTCTCGTCGTCGTCATTTCTTTTGTTCCTCTTCTTCTTTCGTTTCACGTTCATTCCTGAAAAAGGTCATTGCGGCGGGTCTTCGTAACTAACGCCGACAAAAAGGACCCTAAAACGGCCTCGGTTTTAGAACCGGTTGGCTCATTCTTCCACTATAAACGCACAGTTTCGTAGGGCCGCGCGAGCCATCGAAACAACATTCCGGAATGGGATATGAGAGAGGCAATAACCTCATCTCTTTGGTGCACTGTGCAACGCAGACAGCAACGGTGGCATGTGTGAGGGAGTTAGTACGAAATTATTACTTGTTGCCGTGCAAATTTTATGCAGACCCCCACGAATATAAATCGTAATTAGTGGAAAATTATATTTGTTGATTTACATGACTTTTAAAATGATTATAATATATTATATCATTATTTTTACGAACCACATTCAAAATATTTCAGTCGGACGCAGAGAAAACTGAACTTTTTTAAAATAGTAATTCTTAGTAGCGCCATCTACTAAATAAATATGCGTCTGTAAGGTAGATCTTTCGTTAAAGTTATTTCAAAATATCCTGAGATTTCTATCATTACAAGCGGAGAAATTGCGCATAAATTAACAGTTTGTATTTGGCATTGGTCGAACAATGAATTGAATTTTGAACAAAGAGCAAATATCAGGTTCTCTTTTAAACTCGATAAATCGTTTACCGAAACGTTTAATTTTATGAAACAAGTATACGGTGATGTGTGTTTATCACGTACGAATATGTATGAGTAGCATAAACGAATTAAGGACGGTAGTACGGACATCAATGACGGCGAACATCCAAGTTGATGATAAAAAATCTGTGGTTACGGAAAGTAACATCGAACTTGTGCGTGAATTTATTAGAAATGAGCCGAAATCCTCATTACGATACGTCGAAATGGAATTAAATATTTCCAAAGACTTAATTTATTGCTTTTTGACACAGCATTTGGGACTGAGAAAGATTTGTATAAGGTTTGTACAACACAAGTTAGTTGAATTCAATATTTTACAGACTTGATTAAAGACTCAAAAGAGAACGAAAATTTCATTGTTACTGGTGATGAGGCATGGTGTTTTCAATATGATCCAGAGACCAAGCGTCGAAGCTCTGAATGGAAGCATCCAAGTGAAGAAAGACTGAAAAGAAGCCCTTCGGAGAAGTCAAAAGTGAAGACAATGTTGATTTGTTTTTATGACTCGAAAGCCATAGTGCACAAAGAGTTTGTACCAACTAGTCAAACAGTCAATGCTGTATATTATCTTGGCGTTATGAAGAGACTTTTGAGGCGTATTCGTCGTGCGCGCCTTCAATATCGTGAAAATAGTAGCTGGCGTTTATTACATGATAATGCATCATCTCATCACCCGACACTTATCACTGATTTTCTAACAACAAATGGCATTTTACCATCAACTATTCACCGCGTTCACCTGACTTGGCCCGAATATAATCTCTTTTATTTATTATTTCTTTACTATTTACAGTAGCATTTACCTACAAAATATAAAGTAGTAAATATTATTTAAATTGCATTTACACTTTACATATATTGTAGAATAACCTCGTGTATAATAAGTAGGCCTGCAGAAACGAGTGCGCACTCATTGGTGGCGGTGATACATTTCGAAAGCAGACGGATATACCCGAATTCGAGATGCATATGCGTATGGTATGTGTATGAATGCCGGATTAGATTGATGATGACGAACCGACGACGTTCTTTGTTCTGTTCGACTAGTATTAATAGATTTCTTAACCGATTTCCGATATTAGAATATACTGGCATTATTACTAAATGTATTGTTTGCAATATTAACATTTTACCGTACAATATTTTTGTATGTAAAAGACATGTTAATAGCAAACAACACCGGTTAAATGCGCAACGTGATGTACCATATTATAAATTTCTATATGACTTTGTTTCTATGTTAAGTGTGTGCAACATTCCACAAAATATTGCGGACAATAAAGAATTTGGAACCTTTTGAGAGAAATACGTTCCAGAATGGAGTTTGCCAACAAGTGGTCAATTACAGTATAATTTTTCTCGGGTGAAAGACACGTTTACGAATCAAATAAAAGCAGTTAAAAGATCAAAAAATATGGCTGACGGTAGATGAATCAACAGATACAAGAATGAATAGTATTTTGAATGTATTAGTGCGCACTTTAGTAAACCATGAAATCTCTTTGGCTCTTCTTTTACGTAGTAAAATATTACAGAAGACAGACGCGGAAAGCATAATAGAAACTATAAAACATACCGTTGGGAAGTTCAATATATCGGCAATCCAACTTATAATGTTGGTTACAGATGTTCGAATGTGGTTAAAGCTGGAAAGTTACTAAAGCAGTTTTATCCTCAATTGCTTCATGTAACCTGTTTGCTCCATGCATATCATCTTGTGGCTGAATTTATTAGAAACAGTTATCCAAAAGTGGACCAATTTATAGTTTCTACCAAAAAAAGTTTCTATTAAATCTCCAAAACGCATTCGTGAGTTTAAAGCCACCACAATCGGTACTGACGAGATGGGAAACTCGGTTTAAAGTTGAATTATATTATGAGAAATTTTAACACATTATTAAGCAATTTCAGTAATCAGCAGCAGGTTTCAGATACCGAAATCCATACTCAAATAGAGGAAATTTCCGAAAATTCTTCAATTCTTAGATACTTTTTCCATTACCTGAAGCGCCAAATATACAATAGTAGATTACCTCAAAGCCTCCTTAGGAAATCTAACAGATAGTATAGGAAGATTAACAACCAATAAATTATGTGAGGTTATAAATAAGAATCCCGATTTTCAAACTACAATACGTGCAGACAAGATTCAACTGAAAATCAAAAGTGCGAATACAATGCGATCGTCCTTTTTAAATTAACGAATATCAGATCATTAGACGCAGAATGCTCCTTTTCCAGATACGCCAACACATTTCACCTCGCCGTTGGAGTATGGCTAAGTCAGCACTGGAAGGCATACTAATGACACAAAACTACAGCGAATTTTTGCGTCACTCTACATCAACAACACAAAAAAAACTGAAATAGTAAGTAATTACATTTATTATTTTTAATATTGATAGTAACTGACTCGTACGCTACTGCAAAAGCACTCGTTTCTGCAACCTTGCTAATTTATAGCTAAAAGAGGAATTATCCTAACAATTGGTGTCGTATCCATTGTAAAAAATAAGAACCCATTTGATTACAAAGACTCCTAACCGATTAGTATTTTACTTGTCTTCTCCGAGGTTTTAGAAGAAGCTATCGCTAAGCAGACCCGATTATATTTAAACGATAATAATTTGCAATAAGCCACCAATATTATCTCTTTTATTTATTTCTGTACTATTTACAGTAGTATTTGCCTACAAAATATAAAGTAGTAAGTATTATTTAAATTGCAGATTTATACTTTATATATAGAATAACCACGTGTATAAGTTACGCTTTTTTTGCAGCAAATTAACAAAAAGTTACTTTCAAAATGAAAATTGATCGTTTGATATACGTTCGAAGTATCGCGCACATCTTAAGCCGACTGGATCTGACACCCACATTCGGCATTCCGTTATGTCTAGCGCCCGGCGATTGCGTATCGGGTCTTTGGAACTCGACACACTTAAGCAACGTTCCAGACTCTAGACGATTTTCTTTCATAATTAGAGAAGATAATTAGTAGGTAATACAACGCACACATATGAGTACAACGTAGGCATGCTCCTTTTGATTTATCACCGGTGTTACAATAATTATTCCGTGTGTTTGGTCGCAGCATTTATCTCACAACACGGCCGAACCGGTGTGCAATACAATCTATATGTAAATCAGAATGTCGCACCGATGATTTTATTTAAATAATTAGTGCACACTACATACAGGCGAGCGACGAGCAAAAAATTTCGATACTGAGGTCATGAACACAGGAGAGAATGTATAAATAGGAACCTAAATAAAAAGTCGAGTTTCTATTATTTGGTTTGAAAGTTCAAAATCTAAACCAGAAAAAAATGGGAATAAGATTTATTCGTGTTATTGTATGGACTGTTTTCATCGTTTGTGGAATTTAAATATTTCGACGTTTCGGCAGTTACTTTAAGGTTGTTCTTAGGGTAGTTTTGACAAGGACTGTTGTCTGTTGTCTCTGTATGCTTCCCCCTAATTTTTTTAATCGCTTGAAAATATCCTGCGTGAGGTTCCAACCAAGTCTCGGTATTCCACATATTTTTGCCTCACTTTGTGTGTTCGCAGGGCAGTTTATGCTAGGTGCCCGGCGTGCGTCCTAATATTGCTCTTGTGCTTTAGTAATCCGACGAACTCAAGCTTGGTTCACCAAGCCACTGTTGGCAGACATATTTACAAATGGAAGCATAGCACAGGGGGCGATTAAGACTGGATTAAGGCCGTTGTGCAGTCCCGATCTCAACACAATGCTAGTTTGTGGCATAAAGTGAAGCTGAAGGTCTGCGAGTGCCATTACTAAAGTTTTAGGAATGCATTGATTTGGCTTGGTATTCAATTTCACCGGTTATGTAGAACACTTGTAGATTCCATGAACAAGCGATGTCAAGCGACAATTTATAGTAAGAGTTTTCACCTAAATATTAGATACTTGACAGAACATTGGCATTTATTTAAATTAAGAATAGAAAACTATTATAGAAAGAATTATAATTATTATTAAATGCAACATGTACAAGCAACTATTTATAATTAAGGTTGGACATATTTTCCATTACTGGAATGAAATAAATTAAAAAAACTATAAATTTTGAAGTCGTTGTTGGTTATATGGCCCACAGTACGAGGGCGTACCCAAAAGTAACTGGAAAGGCAGCGCTGTGGGTGGAGTTTGTAAAGCACGCATTCCTGCCGCTTGCTGCACGTGACGCAACTTGTTCTGCATTCGGGGCAGTCGGTTCTCATGCTGAATAAGGTTGTATCTTGTTACAGCGCATTTTTTTTGTAAAAGCATTTAAGTTTGCTCGTCATTTTTTGTAACGTCGGACTTAAGTGAACAGCGTGCGGCTGGGAAATTTTGCTTCCTGCTCGGCAAAAATGCTGCAGGAACACTTTTAATGTTGTAAACAGCTTGCAAGGATGACGTTATGGGAAAGACTCAAGTGTACGAATAGTTTTATCGTCTCAAAAAAGGTGAAATAATAATTGATGACCAACCTCGTTCTGGACGTCCATCAACTTGCAGAGCGAATGTAAATATCGAGAAAGGTCATGCTATTGTATTTGAGAACTGACGACAAACCATTGAAGCAATTGAGGAGTTATCTGCAATAACTTGGTTCTCAGCGCGGCGAATTTTGTCGGGAAAATTAGGGATGACATGAGTTGCCGGGAAGTTCATGCCCTGCATTTTGGCTGATCAATAAAAACAGCGCCGAGTGAAAACATGTCGTGCTTTGAAAGATCATCTCGAAATCGACCCAGATTTTTTATCCAAAATCATTATTGGTGACGAATCTTGGTAACACAACCGTAAAGCCAGTGGAAGATTTCATCGTCACCTCCCCCAAAAAAAGCTCGTCAAGTAAAGTCGAACATCAAGAGCATGCCCATTCGTTTTTTTGGTGTCAGAGGGATTGTGCATTCTGAATTCATGCCACCCAGTCGGACAGTTAATCAGCCATTCTGTTTGGAAGTTCTGGGGAGACTGCGTAACAGTGTGCGACGAAATAGGGCCGATTTGTGGCTGACAAGGGAATGTTTTTTCCACTATGAATATACATCTGCTCGCATAGTCTTATCAGTTCCCTAGTTCTTGGCTAAAAACAGCATAACTACTTTGTCCCACGCCCTCTACTCCTTTGATCTTGCTCTGTGGGACTTTGTTATGTTTTCACGAATGAAGAGAGATGTGAAAAGACATCGTTTTAACGACCTGGAAGATGCGAAGAAAAAGACGACACAGCAGCTCGCTGCAATACAGAAAAACAAGTTTGAACAATGTTTCCAACAATGGAATCATCGATTAGACACGTGTGTAAAGTTAAATTGAGAGTATATTGAAGGTGTTTAGGTTATTTTGTAAGAAAAAATAAAATACAGGTTTTTATAGGGAAATTATTTTCGGGTACCCCCTCGTATGTATTTATATTGAATTTTTCTTACGTATGGATTCCAATACGCCTTTGCAAGATTAATTTACGTAATTTTTTTCGTTCGAGTTTCGTGTCATAGAAATTAGATCCGGTATATTAATAGACGATCGGTCGCCGTAACCTTGAAAATATCGCGGTGCTAAATGACCCGTGGAAACTCAATAGGGTGTTGTTCTTGTCGGTGTGACTAACGTTCCGCCGACAGAGCCGACTTGTTTGTGCACAACTACTTGGTCGTCCATCGTTTATTTGACTTTACATTAGATTTATTCCACGTTCGACTATTATAAATTTATCCTTGTCCGAGACGGTTTGTAATTTAAAACTGTGCAAAATGTGTGTGTGTGTGTGTTGGTACTTGAACTTCTTTACGTGTACAAAACTGGTAGCGATGGCAAACAGCAACACGGCTGTCGTCGTCTACCTGACATACACTTCGCCCGAGTTCCTATCGGTTTATTGTTTTTACAGAACCGTGCATGTAACATTGCATGTATATAGAAATGTATAGATGTATGTATGTTTGAATAGAGAGGCGTATTGCAAACCCTGGCACTTGTAAATATTACATTGAATGAATGTTAAGAGCATTATTTAGCGCTTCTATAAATAAGTTCTAGTAGTTTGTTCTTTTTCTTAATTCGTAGTATATTTGGAATTTGTTTAGTCTCGCGTTTGTAAAAAAAATTACGTAATCTTTGGCAAGATGACAGAAAAAGAACTAAGTACAAATAGTAATTTTCGTATTAATAGTCGTTGTACAAGTTGATTAAGTGTTTGCGAAATATTACAAGCATGGGACTGGCTGAAAAAATCAAGGACATTCTGCTTCCTTTTTCCTTGGGTTTTGAAATACTTACAACAGTCAGTGTTGTGTGTACCAAAGTGTAATAATCTTATTCCCAAATGGGGAAACGCGTTTTAGTTTATACAACGGACGGTTGTACCGCATCTTGTCAAAAGCTTAGCCAATGTTCGAAACCACTGTCAACTAGGTCATGATGTATTCTGAGAGGTTATTAGAAAGTAAGTTCCTAGTTTGAAATACTCGTAACTAAGCCAAGTTTCTAGACTCTGCGACAGTAAAGCAATGTTGTGTATACCAAGATGTTGTAATGATATTCTCCCAAAATTGGGAAGACGCTTTTCGATTTATACAATAGACTGTTGGGCCGTATCTTGACAAAAGCTTGGGCAGTGTTCGAAATCGCTGTTGACTATGTCATGATATATATTAAAGAGTTTTTAAGAAACTAGTTTCCAATTTGAAATAGTTTTGCGACAAGCGTTGCATGTACCAAGATGTTATAATAATCTTCCCCCAAAATTGGGACAACGCGTTTCAATTTATACAACGTATCTTGTCAAAAGCTTGTCGCGATTTATTCTAAAGGGTTGTTCAAAAGTTCCCAGTTTGAAATAATCATAACCTAGCTAAATTGTTAGATTCTGCGAAAATGAAGACACCAAATTACTCGTAAAGGAATGCGGTTTAATTTTTGAACGGAGAAACAAGAAAAACTTAAATGTGGTCGCCATTTTGATGGACAATTAGTAGTCACTCTTCTAAGTTGTTAACGAGATTAGAAAGAGATGATATATAATATTGATTGCTTCAGTTTCACAAGACTAGGAAGGTCTACTTAGAAAGTAGAGGGACATAGCCGATTCTCGAACCTCCTCATTGACCTTGACCACAATGCTTGTTGGAACGGTCAAGGTCAATGAGGAGATTCTACTATCGGCTGAATCCGAAGAGGTTTCAACACGTACTTTGAAGTAACCCCATAACCAATAGTCAGTTGGATTCATATCAGATGACTTCGAAGTCTATCTATTAAGAAGAGGCTCACTAATTACACGATCGACAAATCTGTTAGGTAAAAATGCATTTACATTAATATGTATGTGAACTGGAACACCGTCTTGCACAAAAACAATGTTGTCAATACCATTCTATAATGCTGGTAGTACAAAGCATCGCGCAAACACTCGAAAGTATCGCGGCTCGTTTATCGTTATTGTTTTCATTTGTTCATGTTCCATTTCTTTGTAGAACTAAGTTTCTATTAAAAAATTTGACATGGATCCACACCAAACAATAAGCTTGATATAATGTAATCCCTTGCTGAACAATTTAGATTATTTTCTGTCCATAACCCACAGTTTTGCGTGTGTTAACACCTAAATTTCATCCAGCATTATTCAGTATTTCTGACGACATTTGCACAGTGAATGTGACGCTAATGTGCTTCTCTTAGTCTTTAAGTTCAGTGATCAAAATTTATATTCTACGTTTTGGAACCTTGTTAGCACTAGAAACATGATACGCAGCATTTTAACAAATGTACTGAACTTGTAAAACTGGAGCTGCGCTGTCTTCTTTTCCTACTAACTTTGATCCAACCGATCGCCTTTTATGGCTAACTGTGCTAATTTTCAAACATTTTTGCCCGAACTTATGAAATAATTTTGATCTTTAATAAGCCGTACTTCATACAAGTTGATAATCAACTGACTTCTGACATGCAGTATGCATTATCTACAACTTCTACAACTACGTTTCAGTAAGAGTAGCGCTGCAGTCATAGAAGAGTGAATAACGTGTGTTTATTAAATAATTTTTTTCTTTGATATCATTCGAAATAAGATTTTTGTACATTAGCATTTTATACTATTATATAAAAGTATATGTCAGCGTATTTCGTTTACACCCTGTACAGTGCGATACTTAATAATTTACTTTCAAGTTATAGTGAAAATAAAAACATTCAATAATTTTATCCAGGGTGTACGTATATACCGTGCATTCATTTTGCCTCGCTACGAAAACTGTACCACATTATATTTGGGTCTAGCTGCCGAATACCGATCAGAATGTAAAGTGATGGGGCGCGAGTCATTTGAATCACGACTATAACTGACTACTGATCGTACTAGCTGCAGCCCCACCACTAATTTGACTGTAGGCGACACGAACAACTACTTAATCTGTAATCAGTAGTCAGTCGTTGTTGTGATTCGACTGACTCGTGCCCCACTACTTTACATTCTGATCGGCATTCGGTATCTAGACCCGAATATGATATGATACGGTGTTTGTAGCATTTTAATATGAAAGCACGGTATAACAAAACTATTAACATAAAAGAAGAAAAGATAGAACCGTTTCGAACTGGAGACTTTCTTTTGAATAAGTTTATATTTAAAACTAACCACACCTGGTAAATTATAGACTGCTAATGTTTAAACTCGAATTGATGCACAGTGACTAATTTTTCGTCTTCTAAGATAAGTGTCGGTTTAGTTGGTAACAGTTTTGAAGACGGAATCTATATCTTTCACATATATCAATAATTTGAATCGTTAAATATATTAATCTTAGTTTAATTCTTTTTATTATTTGTACTAGAGGAGAAATAATTATAATTTTAGCTATGGTATATACATTTATTTTATTTTTAGTTTGTATATTTATGTTAATTCTTCTTTGTACGAAAGTAGCCGTTTATATTTCGGGAACTGGCAACACTGTTAGTGTTGCCCCTGGTCTGATGATTGCATCGTGAAGTTTGTCATCTTTTACAATATATTTACCTAGACAGTTGTATTATCCGGTCGCTATTTCTATTATCGACAGTAACTTTTGTGTCAGCGAAAAAATGGAATTAACTCGCGAACATTTTCGTGCAATTATTTTTTAATAACTTTCGGCGTGGATTATCTCAATAAGAATGCATCGACGAGCTGAATTCTTTATATGGTGAGGAAGCACCATCGAAAACAATAGTATGTATCGTTGGTATAGTGAATTCAAACTTGGACTTTGGATGTAGAATTTCGTGAAGGTCGTCCCACAAATGTTATTGTGTCGGAAAACATTAATGCAGTGTCTGAATTGATAATGCAAGATCGTCATGTGACACTGTGAAATCGAGGCATCTCTAGGTATTAGAAGCAATAGCGTGCATAGGGTCCTCCACGAACATTTAGCCGTTAAGAAGATGTTCACGTTGGGTACCACATAATTTGATAACCGTTCAATAAGGGACTCGCGCGATTGATGCCAAGAGATGCACAAAAAATACAATGGCAACATTTATAAAGTCGTCACAGGTGATGAGTCTTGGATGTATGCGTATGAGCCCGATAGTAAACAGCAGTCGACTATGTGGGTATTCCAAGATGAGCCAAAACCAATAAAAGTTGTTCGCGCTCGAAGCACATCAAAACAAATGGTCGCCTGTTTTTTCGGAAAAACCGGTCACGTACAACCATGCCGTTAGAGAGTTGTAGAACGGTCAATTTCGAATGATACTCAAGTATTTGTTTGCCAAAAGTTTTTGAAAAAATAAGGCAAACGAACCGAAAACGACAGATCATTCTCCACCATGACAATGCGAGCTCTCACAGGTCGGTTCAAACAATTGAATACTTAACCGAGCAAAACATTGAATTGATGAGTCATCCACCTCACAGCCCTGATCTAGCACCCTGTGATTTCTTTTTGTTCCCATACGTGAAGAATAAACTTCGTGGTTAACGGTTTTCTATGCCGAAAGAGGTAGTTGAGGCATTCAAAACATCATATTTTGGAGATACCGCCTTCACAGTGGCAGCAATGCTTTTGGCATTGGTTTAAACAAATGCGAAAGTGAATTGATTTTCAAGGAGAATATTTTGAAAAGCGATGAAACTATTTTCGATAAAAAAAAATTTTTTTTTTGTTTGTTATTCCCGAAATATAAACGGTTACCCTGGTATAAACACTGTTGTGCTTTGTTTATATTGTCCTATTCTGGGTATTTTTTCTGCATTAATAATAATAATAATCATTTTATTATTATTCAGACTCGTCAGAATACTGATATAGAATGAATTGAGCAAGGATATTTTCCACATCCTCTATTTTTTAAGATGTGTTATTTCAGTTACGTGTATGTTTCCAATAATTCACATTTTATTAAATTCCGATTCTCGAACTGAATCAATGACTTCCTCAAGGTGAAAACCTTGTCGGTCGGTGTGTTTGTCCGCCTCTACCTAGCTAGAAAGTTTTTACTGGTTACTAAAAAATCGTCCTAAAGGATCTTAAACCGAATACAAATACGTTACACAATTGCTTGCATAACGTCAAAGAGAGTTACTACTTAATTACCTTAGTTTTGCCAATTACAATACTAATGAAACAAATTTATCGTTGTATTTAACATTGTCTTCCCTTCTTGGACTGCTTCTATTTGAATTTATGAATATTACTCGTTTTTGTACATTGAACATACAAAAAGACTAAACAAAATAGCGAATAAAACAATTGCTTCATGATGATTCGACACTTTTAACGTACGATAACTTATATTTTATTAAAGTATAAAATAAGTATCCAAAAAAAGCAGTAATTTTAATTAAAATAGCTAACGTTAAAAAATTAAATTATATGGAGGTAGTAACAGCATTTATATTCATATTCAATAGGTATTTATTTAATACCTTACACAAGAACAATGAGAATACCACTGATTTTCAAATGAAATAAATCTGAAATGATGTAGGAGTACACGAGATCATTAACTACGTAACTACTTCTTGTTTTATTATTTCGCTGCGGTTCTATTCGTATAGCCCATATGTATGTACATATACACTGCAGGCCATAAGTTTGGAATCACTTGCATAAGTTAGGAATCACTTCTGAATATAATGAAAATATTGTAGTGGCTTTAACAAACATTGTAAAAATAAAACAATATTAATATACCAAAACGTTTTATTATAAAATAAGCAGGAAAAAAAACAAATTTTATTTATTTACATCCACTTATTTTTATTATCAACTAAACGGACTTTTCATCGAAATACCCTCCTTTTGCTTTAATGACGGCAGCACACAATCGCGGTAAACGAGACACTAATTTTGTAAGGGTTTCATTGGGTATATTTGCCCAAGAATTTTTTTCACGCACTTTTCTATCCAATTCTTCCCACAACAGCTCTATTGGATTGAGGTCTGGCGATTGTGCCGGCCAAACCATGTTTTGTAAAACACCGTCAGCTCCCTGTTGTTGGAGATATCCTCTACATAAATGAGAAGAATGTTTTGGGTCGTTGTCTTGCATGAATATAAAGTTTTCTCCAAGTAATCTCAGACCGGAGGGCACAGCGTTGTGTTCGAGAATCTGTCTGTAACCCTCCTTTTTCAAAACTCCGTCGATTTTCACCAGACCTCCTACACCAGCCGAACAAAAACATCCCCAAACCATTACAGAACCGCCACCATGTTTTACCGTGGGCACCACACATTGCGGTAACATTTTTTCCGTAGCAGTTCTTCTTACAAATATCCGACGTCTGGAACCGAAAACCTCGTACTTTGATTCGTCGGTCCATAGTACTTTTTCCCACTGTTCTATTATCCAATCTTTGTGTAACTTAGCCCATTGTAGCCTTTTTATTTTATTTTGCGGACGTAGAAGCGGTTTGCGAACTGCTACACGTCCCATCAGTCCAGCCGCTCTGAGCCGCCTTTTTACTGTGGTTAAAGAAATCCGAGTTTCACACTCCCTGTTAAACTCACCGCGGATTTGCGAGGCCGTTAATCTTCTATCTCTTTTCGACGTCAATATAATTGTCTGATCTTCTGCAGGAGTTGTAATTTTTGGTCTTCCTGATCGTTTTCTGTCCGTATACCCTCCAGTAGACTGGTATCTTTTAATTGTATTTTGTACACCTTTGTACGATATCTTCATTCTTTTCGCGATATCCCGTATAGAATCTCCCCGATTATGATGACTAATAATTTCTACACGTTTTTCTAGCGATATTTACTTTCTCTTCGCCATAATCAAACGATGTTTACTGATTCTACACACTTTTATATGTCTACACACTTTAAATGATACGAAGCAACTAAAATATTCCCATTACTTCAAAATGTATAAATACTTATAAATATAAAAACTAAATGTAATTACAAAAGGTTTATGCGGAAGGGTCTGCAATAAAATTTGTCCATTCCAGGTAATCGTTCATTATGCAGAAAGATTACCTGCTCGAATAAATAATACCGCACGCAGAGTTTCCTTAATCTCTGGTTATTTTCCAGCTATTAATGCATTTAAAACTACATCTTTTATGTAAAGCTTTATAATGTACTTAAGAATAATCCTTTGTACTTATATCAAAGTAATACGAACGTAACATAGATAAATTTTAATTTTTCTGAATTTACTGGAACTGATTCCAAACTTATGGCCTGCAGTGTATATACGAAGGTAACAGTGTGTAAGATTACGAATACTAAGCAATAATTCGAAGTTTTTTAACAACAAACAATCTAATTTATTGCGTTTGATGAAACTAGTCCTCAGCACGAATGCAAATTGTGATTCCAACAATGGTAGTTCTCCTCCAAAGAAAGCCCAAACATTTTTACCAGCGAGAAAGATGGTTACAATTTTTTTTTCGCAGGACATAATTTTCATACATTTTCACAAAGGGCTAAAGCATTATTTTGCTATTCCTTAGACCAACTGTTAAAATAAATTTCTGAAAGGTGACCTGGTCCATGAATAATTAAGTTATTGAGATTGCAGGTTATCCTTCATCTACCCTGTTCATCAGATTTAGTTCTATGAGTTACATTTATTACCTAAATTCGAGCTTTTCCTTACTGGATAGAAATTTGGTCGGATGAAGGACTTATTCATTCTGGAAACGGGGTACTTTGGGATACCATTGTTGCATTAAGTGCAAAGAAGTTGAGCGAGGAGAGAACGGATATGTTGAAAAATAACAAAACACTTAATAATAACTTATTTATTTCATTCTTTTGATTATTTAACATTCTCAAAAACAATTTTTTCTTAATCAATTAGATTACATACAAATTGAAAATAAAGTTTCCTACATTCTTTCATGAATTGAGCTGTCATCCTTTGACATTTATTTAGTAAAAAGTTGGGAAATTTTAACCATGGAACGTTGTTACACTCTTGAACAAAGAATTTTAATTGTGAAAATTTACTATCAAAATGGTGAAAATTTTACTGTATCATTTCGCAAAATTCGAGCAGGTTTTCCTCGTAATCAGGCTCCTTCTGAGACCGCTATGCGTAATTTAATCGCTGAGTTCGAGACTTATGGTACTGTTGCTGACAATAGACCAAAACAATACGCTCGTAGTGGCCGTAGTGATGCAAACATAGCCGCTGTACATCAGAGTGTTGAGAATGAGCCTGGAACATCAACTCGTCAACGTTCGCAACAATTGGGCATCACCAGAGGCACTTTGCGCAACATTCTGCATAAAGATCTTCATCTTTGCGCTTATAAAGTTCAACTCGTTCAAGAATTAAAGCCGGCCGAGCATTGTTTGCGTCGAACGTTTGTCAATTGGCTGTTTGAAAATCTAAACGAAAACAACGCATTTTTCAACAAAATCATCTTTAGTGATGAGATCCATTTTCAATTAGACGGTTATGTAAACAAACAAAATTGTCGCATATGGGGCTCTCAAAGTCCTCGAAAAACCACTACATCCAAAGAAAGTGACCGTATGGCGGGGTTTGTGGTCAGGCGGCATCATCGGGCTGTATTTTTTCTAAAATGAGCAAGGAAACGCCGTCACCGTGAACTTTCTGCGCTACTAAACCATGATAACCGATTTTTTGTGGTCAAAATTGGCTAATGTTGACATCAGTGACATTTGGTTTCAGCAAGATGGCGCCACAAGCCACATAGCCGCCCAAACAATTCAGTTATTGCCTGATATTTCTCGATTTGGCGGTCAATTGGCCGCCTTGTTCTTGTAATTTAACGCTGCTGGATTACAAACCATAAACAACTGAAGCTCTGAAAGATGAAATTCGGTGCTGCATTGACGAGATAAGCGAAGTTTTGTTGCAAAATGTGGTTCAAAATTTTGTGAAAAGAGCGGACGTCTGCCGACGTGCTAGAGGTGGACATTTGCCCGACATCATATTCCATTATTAATTCCCATATTTCTACTTTACATTGGTATCAAAAAAACTGAATTTGTCAAAAAAAGTGTACTTTTAAGCCAAGCTACTTCTTCATCTCAAATTTGCCCACCCTTTAGTTCAAGAAATGTTCTGGACGAAAAAAAGCGACTGTAAACCACACGTGAATAATGCAAAGCACATTTATACACAAATTAGCGTACAATCTAATGAGCAATTTATATTTGATTTATGTGTAACACTTATTCCGTCTAAATTTATCGTTTACTTGAAGGTAACTTTGACGGACCCTGTGGTTGATTAACTTAATCACTTAAGGTTGATATATAACCTCTTTTCACATTAATTTTCGTATTTTGTATACATATTTCTTGCTTGGCGTCCTAATTTGTAAGACAGTCGTCTAACAAACGGCAGATACAGGTTCGAGTTCTGCTCCAGCGCTGAATTTTTTAATTAATTTATAATAAACGATGCTATAGCAGAAAATACAATACTAATTTTCAGATACTATTAAGTTTGTAATTCCACGAAAGATGCGTAAAATTCTAAGCGTTTCGCTGCGTTTTATAAATTACTGCTTACTACTTATTTTATTTTATATATTTACTATCCAGGCATGCATAAAGTCCCAGCTTAACTTCCCTTCTTTACTTATAAACCGTTATAATGCACCACAGTGTATATATTAAAGTAACAACTTCTACCATGATGTTTATACATTTCTCTCCGACATTTCTTGCCATCACCATTTGTATTTCAACACTTCTGAGTTAAACGCAAAATTACATTTCGTGTTTTCCCTTTATTTTTTTCTTCCGCAGTATATATTTGTGATTTATTACAGTTTTAAGATTGTTTTAGCGTTGGAGGTAAATTAAATTTGTAATGTTAACGGTGGAGAAGGAAATTTATGCCGCCCCTTCTGTGCCCGAACGCCTCGGATCTCTCCCGCTCTGAAATTTCCTGGCAAAAGAAAACAGCGTTTTTGTTGATACGTTAAAATTGCAAGAAAAAAAAAGATTAACGATTTAGTTGTGGGTTTGCATTAAACGTAATTATCCTTGAATATATAAATTTCTTGTTTGTTAAAAACGCTAGACGCGAGGTGTTATTAAGGGCTGCCATTTTTTGCCTTTTGATTGCTCTTGTAACGTGTAAATTATGCGTGTCGATAATTCGTGCGGTGGGAAAGTAATATCGTGAGGATCTGCGGATCCCGCTGGGCTGAAAATATTCAAGAAGGACTTTTAAGTAACTGTTTTACAGCGTGGGAGCTGAAAATTATTGAATGTGCATTGGTAAGTTTGAACTTATTTAAATGGAATTCCTACAGGGGATGTTCTAATATAAACAATATAGTTGGTGGTGAAAAAATAATACCTTCCTCTTTAAACATAGGAACATTCGAATGAAAGAATAAGGGCGTGTAGAGGCGAACGCTTTGAGATCTTAGTAAGTTGCCATTAGATGAATGTTAAATGAATCATTCAAATGTTAAGTTAATAACACTCTGTTTACAACGCGTTTCAAGGAATTCACCTTTCATCAGATAAATTTGTGTTATTAACGAACGATTCTTTGTGGGCTTATAGTACCTTGTCGATACAAAAAAATAAATTCCTCGAAACGCCTAGTAAACAGAGTGCTGTTAAAGCTTGAATAATTCTTTTAGCGTTCAAGATAGTTGCTGTAAGAAAAACCTAACTATAAAATTAGCAATTCCAAACCCTATATTTCTCATAATTAGCAACGCGATAGCTTACTAATTCCTGTATTAAAGAAGGTTTTTAACTGTTATAGTAAACGACTTTCAATATTTATCTAAAGAAGCTACCTCGTCCTACTGCATTTTTAATAGATTAAAAAATACGAAACGTAAACAAATGCGTTTATGCCCAAAGATCTGGACTATAAATGATATGTTGTCGTGTATTACAACGCAATTACTTATTTAGATATAGCTGGATTTGGCCGAGACGTAAAACAAAACATTTTGAATGATTTTTCTACCTTTCGGGCATGTAAAACCTTCTTCACTTCTCGTTAACTGGCTGCAATTGGTATTTATATATGATTATTAGTGAAGAAAATCTACACATACAGTTCTGTTCTCATCCCAAATGATGGTGGAGAAACCGACAAACGATTTTCTGATCGCCTTTGTTGATGCTTTCTGCCTGCCGCCTCAATCCTTATGTACCATAAGGTGTAGGGGTGTTCAAGTTAAAATATCGCCAAATCTTTCGCTTTTTTTGCTAATGAAATTTCTACAGAAGATGTTATAATATAAAAAAACAATTGCTGTAAGAAAAACTCACTTATGAAATTAACAATACTAGAGTGTACGTTTTTTATAATTAGCAACGCTATTTAGCCTTTAAATTCCCGTTTAAAAGCTTCTAAAGTAAACGACTTTCGCGAAATATTCAACTTCTATTTCATTTTGATCTAAAACAGCTACCTTCTCCAAATACGTTTTTATACCGGATAGGTATAAACATATGACTTATGACAATAGACTTCGACTATAAATTAAATTTTGCATTGTATTATACAAGGCAATTGTTTCTTTAGGCAGAGCTGCATATGGTTGAGACGTATTTTGAAGGAAAACATTTTGAATCGATTTCTTTCCGCCTTTCAGGTCTGTAAGATTGCTTCACTTTTCTATAACTGGCCACAATGGGCGTCATTTAAAGATGCTACTAGCAGAACGGTCAATTTTTATCAGCGCGGTAATGCTGTGAACTACTCTCGCAAAAGCTACAAGCAATTGATTCATGGATAATTTTTAGATCCAATTCTGCATTTAGCCAAAAATTTCTCTTCTATATTTAAGTCTTAAATTGTTCATTTTCCATTATTAAAATTGCTACCGAAAATAGGAAAATCTTTCAATTTCTACACCGGCTGGTCTATTACATAAAGTACTGTCAATTTTTGCAAGTTCAGCTGGTCAGAATATTTGCAAAAATTGACAGTACTTTATGTTTTAATTTGAAAGTCATTGATTGGTACATCATATATTAGTATTTACTTTACGATTCATCAATGGAGGCACTATTTACGAGGAAGAACCAAAAATAATCGAGACTCGGCCTATGGAGGGATGGTAGGAGAATAATTTCCCGGTGACGAGGTGTTATCGTGGCAACTCTCGTCAATCAGTGTGTCAAATGTACACTCGCGAGACCATTCGTTTGTGCGTGGCATTCATTTTAACCTCTGCAACTCCCACGTGACGAAAACGTGAAATGTCTGACTCTCAGTAACAACGCACGGCAGGGTTAAGAGAGAGAATCAGGAAGAACAGAGACGATCTTTGGCAGACAGGAGATTGGTTCTTCCATCATGATAACGCACCGATTCACACCGTGTTGTCTCTGTGGGTTCACTCTCCCCCAACTCACCTATCCTGGCCCACTGTGACTTCTTTTTCGTTGCCTAGACTCGAAAGGGGCCTTAACACAGAAACGTTTTAGAACCGTCGGAGAGGTAAAACAAAATTTGCTAAAAGGGTTAAAAGGCATACCATTAATACAGTTCCAGAATTGTTTTGAACAATGAGAAAAGACTTTGGACAAGAGCATATTGTTCAATGTAGAGTAGTTTGAAGGTGATCATAATTTAATGTAAAAATATCGAAAAGAAGCAGTTATAAAAGAATATCTCGTTACTTTTGGGACCTCCCTCGTATATGTAGATCTTTTTGATAAATTTGGTTGCTCTTATGTCAATTCGTTACACATGACAGCTACCAAAAATTCTGTGTCAGATATGGAAGCTTAGAACGCGTTATTTTAAGAGACGCCGTCGACAAGAGGCACACGTGCAATTATGCTCATCCAGATAGGATATTATTTTCCACGGATATTCATCAAAAGCTATTACGCGCGTATAAATGTAACAGCTTATGTGCGTGTGTGTACACACTAAGGCGCGCGCACACATACACGGAAAACATACGCACAATAACAACAAAAACGACATCCCCCTAATAAAGCATTCCTTAAAATCCTCTTAAACCGTGAATACATATTTCATCTACCTCCACCCTTACCTTTTAAAGTGGCGACGCTCGTATAGATGTTGGTACATTGTCCGTAAATATGCTTATAGGATTTACCGGCTCATATCATTCCAATCCAACCACTTTTCAATAAAACTCCTCTGAACCGTTAGCGCAAACGTACTGTGAGAATTTATATTGAAAGAGAGGGCGAGGATCTGAGCATTCTTAGACCGTGAAAATAGTAAGAGATTAAGGAGGAAGAAGAAGAAGAAGTGTCGTACCCGTACTACTTACATACAGAGGGACGGGGATGAGTAAGTTCTGTTTTGCTCGATTTTAATGAGTGTCTTGGAGTTTGCCGAGAGTAAGTTCTTCAATCTTCGGGAATTTAATGACATTATTTATGTAAATAATACACCAGAAAATTAATATCGAATATTTCATTCGCCCGACGCGACGTTCTATCATTGCTTTGAGGATGTAATGAGATTATTTACATTACAACTTTTGGGAATTAACACATTAAACCTTTTCTTTGCAAAATTCATCAGAAGATGTGTTTAATGAATGAAATATGCCAATAATTAAAAGGCAGTCAAGCACTCTGCAACATGGTTACCATATGATTAGAGTAACAATGAATTAATAGAATTGGATACAATTTGTGTAATTAATGGTTCTTCACAATAGCTTTCCGGGGTGAACTGTACATATACTTATAAAGAGTGTTTCAAATTGCGCGGTTTTTTTTAAGAATAAATGAAATATAGATGGCGCATTGAATTTGTCTGGGTATGTGGTAGTGTGATGTATGACATTTACAAAAATGGCTTCGTACACGGTACAACAACGCGTTCAAATTGTTGAATTATTTTACGAAAATCAGCGTTCTGTGAAAAGAGTTTTTAGAAAATTACGTGAATTTTTTGGTTTACATAATCGTCCATCTGAAAGCAGTATTGGTCGAAATATTAAAAAATTTCAAGAGACCAGTTCCGTGGAAGATCAAAAAAGTGAAAAATGCAGTCGTTGTGTTCGTTCACAAGAAAATGTTGGTTTGGTTCGTAAAAGTGTTGCTAAAGATCCTGAAATGTCCATTAGACGACGTTCACAACAACTTGGACTTAGTGTATCAACCGCATGGCGTATTTTACACAAGGATTTAGCTCTGAAGGCATATAAGGTTCAAATAACACAGGAACTGAAGCCATTAGACCATTTAAAACGTCATTCATTTGTCAATTTCATCATTGAACAACCAGCAGATTTTTCTCAAAAAATAATGTTTTCCGATGAGGCACATTTTGAACTTGGTGGCTTTGTTAATAAACAAAATTGCCGTATCTGGGATGAGGAAAGTCCACGAATTATTCACGAGAAACCTATGCATTCTAAACGCGTTACTGTTTAGTGTGCATTATAATCAGGTGGTGTAATTGGACCTTGCTTCTTTGAAAATGCTGCTGGTGAAGCTGTAACTGTCAATGGTGATCGATATCGTCGGATGATAATCGAATTTTTGTGACCTGATTTAATGATATTGATCTAGAGGATATGTGGTTTCAACAGGATGGCGCTACATCTCACTTTGCACAGGAATCAATTGATTTATTGAGAGAAAAATTTCCTGGACGTGTAATCTTAAGAAACGGTGATGTTAATTGGCCACCAAGATCATGTGATTTGACACTGTTAGATTATTTTCTTTGGAGTTATGTGAAAAGTCAGGTTTATAAAAACAATCCACAATCAATTCCTGATTTGAAAGATGAAATTATTCGTGTCATTGGTGAGATAGAGCCTCAATTATATCAAAATGTCATTGAAAATTTTAACAAAAGAGTGGGCGTCTGTGGAGCTGCAAGAGAACACCATTTGGCAGATATTATTTTTCGCATATAAATGTCATAGCTGATGCTTCAATTACCAATAAAAAGTTTTTGAAAGTGAATGCAAATTATGTGTTTTATTTATTCTTTAAAAAAACCCTAAATTTGAAACACTCTTTATATATGAGTATATATGAGTAATATTTGATACTCGGGTGCTCCGCGATGTTAGACAAAAGTTCTCGAAAAGATCGGCATCTCGACGTTTCGTTGACATCTCGATCATCTTCTTCTGGAGTTGTTTCGTAGTGAAATGTCAACCTGAAATTAGTTGGCGCTTCACTACGCACCATAATAACGGACTATTCGCTGCCTGAAATTGAAGCCTGTGATCTCGACGACATTTGGTTCAAACAAGATGACGCTACTTGCCACACTATGAAATGGCCGCCTAGATTGTGGTATCGCACCTTTAGATTTTTTCCTTTAGGGTTACGTAAAGCCCAAAGTTTACATGGATAAATCAGTTACGATTGAGCAATTGGAAGCCAACATTGCTCGCGTTATTCGCCAATTACCACTTGAAATGCTCGAACGCGTTATTGAAAATTGGAAATTCATAATGGACAATGACAGGCGCGGTTACGGCCAACATTTGAAGGAAATAATGTTTAAAAAGTAAATGTCAAGAGTGGTGCTTTTGTATGATAATAAAAAATACCCGATAAAATTGAAATTTTTATTTATTTTTTATTTTTGAACAAAATACTTCCAAATGAATCACCACTTAGATGGCAATCGTAAAATCTATCAACTAATGAAATTTAAAGTGTTATATTTTGACACAGGCGTACCATGTTACAACCATATAAACTTTCAAGGTATCTACCTTTATGTGAGAGCAGATGAGAAGACATACCAACAACAAAAGAGCAACAGTAAATTTAGTTGTAGGGATAAGACGATTTAAATGGCTGATGCGCTTAGAACTATTATTCCAGACAGATGATTTGGAAATATTACAGGATGAAGGTAGCCACGCTGCACAAGAGAAATCAAGATTCAAAAAGTGCTTGAGAAAGGTAGCGCTAGTAGATCTGGGAAAAATAAATGTCTAAAAATAGATGAGCAAAACTGGTGATAAGAAGTTAAATCGTGTCACCAATTTTCTTCCTCTGTTTTTTAACATCCATTTCTCCTGAACCTACTAACACACTGCCTTTCCCAAGCGCATATTGAATGTCTCTCTTTCGCCAGTTCAGCGTATATATATATATATATATATATATATATATACACACATACACACACACACACACGTGTATATATATATATATATATATATATATATATATATATATTGGAAGTATTAAGTATTATAATCTGGAGATAGCCACGTTCCGCCCTGCACTGGAGAAAGAAAGAGATTTATATTCGTCTATTCTTGTGCATTACTACTTTATTTCAAGAACTTTCATTTCGAACTCTTAAATTTCCCTTTTTTGGGTTTACCATCAAGCATTTTAACGTTTTCGCGATTAAAATGCCATTATGCACCCACCTCCGAACAAGAATAAATTATTTTGCTTATTTTTGATTCCCGTACAAAGTAAAAGTACCGCACTGAAGTTTGCAGACGCTCCTACATCGAAGTCGTAATAAATAGCGTCTCGCCAAATAGTTACAATGTGAAACAACAGCTGCCGACTCCATAAATGCTAGTCTCGAAGAGCGACTTAAAAAGTTTTTGCATTATTCCATACAGCTACTATTGCTTCGACGTTACTTCGGAGTAGTCGTCTTTACCTTTCCGAATAATATATTGATATCCGACGGCCACGAAAAAAATACACAAATGCATTAGTAAAAGAATTTGTGAGAACAAGTCGTGAAAGGTAAATGTATAAAAAGTAACCATCGATAAGCCTTCATTGTACTACAGCGCGGGAATAATGGACTTGGAAGTTTTCAAGTTTGATGAACTGGTTTAAATTCAGAGGCATATCCGATTTTTGTTGTGAATATTGTAAACAATTTAACGCAAAGAATAAATATTGCAAAATATTTATTAATTTATATTAAATGTATTGTTTTTTCTTCAAGAAATTTGGCGAGTGTTTCCTTTAATAGAAAATATGAAAACCTATAAAAATAACCGATCTTCAAGATTGATTTCAGTTCAATGTACATTTGTGCGTTTTAATTAATTTAAAGCCAGATATAGTTCAAATCAGGAATGTTTTCCGATCACGTGTTCACTGTCGTATGAAATAAGATGTCGACAGAAAGTGAGGGTGTCAAATTGAATACTATGCGAATATTTATGTTTCTGTCAAATGCGATAATGTATTGTATGCATAATTTGTAAACCTGTAAATAACAAATGTAAAAGCTGCCTACGTAGGTTACCTAAGTGTAAACTTACAAAGGCTTAATCACTAAGGTTGATATATAACCCCTTTCCACATTAACTTTTGTAATTCTGTATACGCATTTCGACAACTGAGTTGTCACCATCATTGTTTTCGTACAGGTATTTTTCGCCGTGATTTACCAGGTGCGACACTTTGCAATTATCTGCTGATGATGACAATTTAGTTGTCGAAATGCGTATACAGAATAACAAAAGTTTATGTGGAAAGGGGTTATATATCAACCTTAGTGATTAAGTTAATCAACCACAGGCTCCATCAAATTAACCTTACAAGGCTGATGAAATAAATATGATAAATTAGCTTTTGCAACAATAACAAATAGCAGCGGTAAAATACAAGGAATATAACAATATCGGAACCGTAGAAAGGATAAACTTCATAAGTCAAAGGTCAAAACACTATTTTATGTGTATTATACGTGACACATGGGTGCATAATGCTCTGCATACGTCTGTTTCTATTTTTTCACGATTTCTTGACAAAACGTAGCGCGTAACTCTATTAGAAAAACGTTTGCGCCTTTCTTTCTTCAACACATGTGACTATCAATGAATTAGACAAATGCCGGTATATGTCCGTATTTTGCAGCGTTATTGATACACCGGTATATTTTGGTGGTTTTATCTTTAGATTGTAATAATATTCACAACTACATTACTTAAAATAATTGGGGGATAATGTATTATATCAATGCCAGATTCAGAAGAAAGTGAATAGGAAAGCGTGTTAGTGAGTTATTGGGTACCACAAAGCAATAAAATGTTTTTTTTATTTAAAAATTATTGTAAAAATGGGTGATCAATATAATCCTCAAAGACCATGGGTGTAAAAGCAACATTGGTAGACTTGAAGTAGATAGACGCAGTCTGAAATGTGTTACAAAGTATTGTTCTGCGACTAGAGCATTAGTTTTACATACTTTTAGCGTTAGAAGAAAATAAAAACTGGGTCAGTGATCATCAGCTAATATCAGGGAAACTAATATTTAATGTTACTGATTCGAAGAAACAAGAATGTTTATGCTAGCCAGTGTGGAACTGAACTTGTTGCCACGATATGGATACTGATATTAAACCAAAACATACGAAACCTATCTTCACAAAGCTGCTCGCTCACCCTACCTTACTATTGCATGCAAAAGGGATCGTGGATTATGAACACAGGGACATCTTAATTGTGGATTTGAAAATCAAACTTGATCCTCTTTTCGGATGAGTACAGACTCAACATACAGTCCTATAATAGACGTATTTTAGCCAACTTGATTAAGAAATATTCCATAAAACGTCCGTTTTTTATCTGACAAAATATCAGTTTCTTCATACCTTTTAATATTATAGTGCGCACTTCTGAGGCTTCAGTTCTGTATTTCATGAATTGTCTATTACTTTTGCCAATATCATGATGAGACCCTAGAAAAGTATAGTTTGGAGCAACAGTTCTTTTCTACGCGGCATTATTCAAAATATCAATTTTACCCTAAAATAATACATAAATACTATGAAATCTTTTCACGTCGAAAATTGAATGCAAACTAAAATTTTTATACTAATAAGATAACTTTCACTATTTGATTTATGGTCTAATGTAGTCGTATTTAAAATTCTCGAGAAAAAAATAATTTAGTTTTAAAGTACTTAAATACATAAATACCCAAGAATATGTATGTACTATGTTTACTTTTTAGCTAAAATTTAATAACATATTGCTTTCAATTAGGCTACAATATTATTTATTTAATAATAATAATACGGGAACATACACGGCGGACAAACACTTATGGCCAGCAATGTACATATATAGTGAAGTCTATAAGCAAGGGTAAATTAATTAATAATATTTATGTAAAATCCTGAAACACGTTAGTTTATAAAGTTCAACTGTTTTAACAGAATTTCATACCGCCCCTTCAACTCCCTTTGAGTAACAATACTACAATATTTCTAAATATAAAGGGGGATCATGTGATATCTTATTTTAAACGATTCTTAAATCTGTATTCAGCTTTATGAGGCTAATTGAATATATCTATTTTTTGTGATAAAAATAATATATTCCTCATATTCTAAACAATGTATTGTAAATAATTTTTTTAAAACTTCGATATTCGTTTTCAATGTAAATGAAGCAGATAAAAACAAATATGCTCTGGATGCCTGTAATTCTGATGTCATGATGATGATTCAATATTGATTATCAAGTTGATATAACTTGACACGACTATGAGTCTCTCTGCAGAGCAAAGAATAAAAATTTTGATGTTAAAAGAATGTAGTGGTAATACAAGAACCCTAAAAGAGTTTTGAGAATCATTCAATAAAAGGTGTCCATATATACATATAACAGATACAGCTAGTAGAATACAACAGGATTTTCGTCAATTTGAACAAGCATGAGATTTACCTAAACTTTTGTAATGCAGCCGACAGATTATTAAAGAATTTCGTACCTCACAAAAGAAGCATTCCCGAATATTAATTCATTACGGAAAAGAATTTATATTAACACAGTCTATAATCTGATAAAGTTCGAAATGTTATATGAATCACTCGGTATACTTAGATATGTAAACGGTTTTCCAATAGGGACTTGACAACTTTTAATTCAATTTGTGAACGCACGCTTTCACTAATCATCGAACTGTCACTGTCAATTTGTTCAGTAAACTTAACATTTTCATCATGGTAAATAAAGTACACGAACGAACAACGTCTGCAAATTATAAAAATTTACTACAGAAATTCGGAGTCGGTGGCCGCTACTTTAAGAGCGTTAACTCCGATTTTCGGTCGTAATTCTCGCCCTAGTAGATAGGCAGTAACAAGTTTAGTGCAAAAATTTGAGTCTACGTATTCGTTGTGTGATGTTGCAGTGCCAGTGAGACAACGGGTTGGTCGAAGTTTGGCATCGCCCAGACCACTTTATGGCGAATTTTGCGTAAGGATCTTGGTTTACACCCATACAAGATCAAGCTGACTCAAGAATTGAGGCCGATGGACCATTTGAAGCGACGTACGTTCTCCGATTGGGCTCTGGAAAAGATGCGCCAAGATGATCAATTTCATCGCAAAATCATTTTCAGTGACGAAGCTCATTTTTGGCTCAATGGGTTCGTCAATAAGCAAAATATGCGTTATTGGTCGGGTGAAAATCCACATGTGCTTCATGAAACACTACTTCATCCACAAAAAATAACTGTTTGGTGCGGTTTGCATGCCGGCGGCGTCATAGGGCCATATTTTTTCGTCGACGATAATGATCGTCACGTTACTGTGAATGGTAATCGTTATCGCGCCATGATTACCGATTATTTTTGGAATATACATATGGACTTGGACAACATGTGGTTTCAGCAGGACGGTGCCACAAGCCACACAGCACACATTACAATCGATTTATTGAAGAGTAAGTTTGATGAGCGTGTTATCTCAAAAAATGGACCAGTCGATTGGCCGCCTCGTTCGTGCGATTTAATGCCTCTATACTTTTTTCTTTGGGCCTACGTCAAACCATTGATCTATGCCAACAAGCCGACAACGTTGGAAGAGCTCAGAGCCAATATTGAACGCGAAATAGCAGCCGTTTCGGCCGAATTGTGTGGCCGAGTCATCGAAAAATGGGTCCAACGAATCGACCGCTGCAAACGTGCCCGTGGTGGCCATATGAACGAAGTCGAGTTCCATTCATAAATGTTTTGATTGTACTTCAAACCGATAATAAAGCTTTTGAAATATCTCAAATGGTCTGCATTTTATTTTGAAAAAAGTTGTCAAGTCCTTATTGGAAAATCGTTTATATACAAATACACAATCATAATTTAAATTAAAAGTAATGTATAAAATATTTTCAAACAAGAACTTAAAACAAATCTGTTTTTCTTAATTTATTATACAATTAAAACATGAATCATTTAATAATATTTGAAAGCATATGAGAGAAAAAAATTAGTTGTTAAAAATGAAATTTTTATGTTATATTTTGCGACATTTTATGTAGTATAGCGCACTAACACGATTCATTTAGTGCTGCAAACTTTAGCAACGTCAACTAACATTATTTTATATACACTTACTACTTTTCTAAGTGAAGCTAATAGATTCGTTTGCTGTTTTTGTCTCCTTACCTGCAAAAAAGAAAGAAAAAGAATTATAAAAAATTTCAAATGTTAAAATGTAATAAATTGTACTTTATATACTAGGTGACAAAAGCAAAAAAATCACCCAATAAGAGTATGTATTTTGAAACCAAATTTTATACATATGTTTACTGTGTTGAAGATAATAAATTCTTAATTTTAAATTCATACACTTTACTATGAAAATTTAAACAAACACGTTTGGTTACTCGCCCTGGCAAGGTTTTATATGATATTCTATAAATGCCTGCGGAAATTCATTCCGAGTAACTTGCAGGGCATTATGTAACTGGTACAGATCATTGGCGAGTTAGGAATGATACTGATCCTTTGACCTATTATATTCCAGATATGTTACATGGGCGATGCATCACGTTGACCACACAGGCCAATTGAAAATATTGATATTGATCCGCGCAATAATAATGTAACAATTGCAAGAAGTGAATAGACATTGTCTAGTTGAAACAACTATTTATTTATGAACGAACGTATTGATCGACAGACAGAAATAACATTCTGATGCTATAGGCTTTTGAAGTACAAATACCACTGACACCAAGAAACGTAAAGCAGAAATGTTTGTCAATTTGTCATCAGGCCATTTAATAGTACTGTTAACCATTCGTTCACAGATTTTGAATAGAAAAAAACGACCATTCTTGCCCAACAATAAAACCGATTGAGATACGTTCAGGGAAAAACTAGTCAGATAAATGTTAAAAGGTCTTCTGTCATCCGACCTAGCTACAGGACTCAGGTAAGTTCAAACATAAGATTATAGACAAATAAATTCTAGACTAAGATTTAGATTAGTTTTTAAAAGAGACCACTCGTTGAAATGACACTTTACATGTCATGACTTTCTGGTCAATACAGACGTTTGTTGCTCACTGGGAAGATTGCAGACCTTTCTGGGAGTCATAAAGAATATCAGATCGTCTTTGGAGTATCCCAAGATAGTGTTCTACGACTGCTGCTATATCTGCTGTTTATATATTATATATTTGACGATACAGCAATACTAGACTTTAATCAAAATCCTGAAACTGTGTAGAGGAACCTCGAAATTAATTTTGATGAAAAAGAGTATGTCTGAGATGAGAAAGAATAAATTCTACGAGACCCAAGTTACTACATGTAACTTTTACAATGAAATTAAAACATTGTATCCCAGTTAATTTAAGTATTTATTAATAGAGTAAGAATTAGATCATTCCCCGACATGTGTAACATATATATCCTACAAAAGAAGGCTTGTAAGATAACTATACTGTATCGCTTGTAAAAATCAAAGTTAACACTACAGAAGAAAATATTCGTAAATATATTCTTACAGCTTCGAAAATTATTTTCTCTCTTTAACTAGAAATACCAAAGTGAACTTATAGTTAGTACACTTTGGTATTTCTCAAACTTTTCATGGAAAAGTACTGTACTATAAAAAATGCAACAAAGCGGCCTAATGACACGCACATAAATGTACTTTCAAAACCAAGAGATTTAAACCAAGCAAGCTAATAACTCGCTTTACTAATAGTAAGTATTGAAAAATTGCACAACCGGTTAATAACTTGTTAAATTAGGATCTTTTTTAGCTTACACTACAGTCAACTACTCGGTCTCTCTATGTTTATGACTCCCGAACTCTGCAGTATAAACATCTCGCTTTATCATCTTGATCAAAAACAGTACCGGATAATTTTACAATAATACAATGAATATTGGTCGATCGTTGAGGAAACGACTCCTCTGCTAGATGATTGTTCACATCCTAAGACACTCCAAGGTCAAGACTAATATTTCCTTGGTTACTGAGGAGAATATTGGAACGAACATTAAAAATGCACGAATCTGGTAAGCATGGAAGCGAGATAGAATTCATGCACCGGAATTTCGTACCATTTTGCATGAACATTTTTGAGTGAGGAAGATGTTTCGTTTAATCACTTGATGTCTTAACCAAAAAAATAGATGCTACACTACATTTCCCGGTATCGTGACATATTCTAGATGTTTAAAAATAGAAATCTAAAATGTTAAGAACACCTTAACAGATTACGAAACATGGTTTTATTACTATGCTCACTAAAGCACAGGACGAAGTCTGGCTCTTTGAAGATGAAATCACGTCCATGTTTGTACTGGAACCTCGATACGTCTTTTGCTGCGAGAGCAATTGTGGAGCGCGTGGTGTTGGGAGTGCAAAATATGTACAACTCAAAATTGTACACCGATAATTGCCTGCCTAGAAGCACTTAGTTTTTCAACCACATGGCACATCGCTTTAGCGTCGTAAATGGTAGACTGATAACTGCCTGTCTAGAAGCACTTGATTTTTTACCGACCTGGCACATAGCTTTAGCATTTTAGATACTATTTAGTAAGGACCAGCCTAATGTGTTGGAACATACACATCCCCAGGCCTTGCTTTATACAATTTTGTACTGTTTCCCCCTAACAAGGATAGGCTGAAAGGGAGGAATTTTTCTAACAATAATAATCTTTGTATGTTGTAGTGTAAGATGACGAGTATGATAAATCTTTAGTAGAAACCTGGAAGAATTGGTTTGACGACTGGCATAAAAAAGGAAGAAGTTAATGTGGTAGAAACTATTTTAAAAGTTGCGAAAGTTTTTTAGTAACCTACATAGATTAAGAAATGAAAATATCTCACTGAAAATATCCTCTACCACTTTAAAGACGTCAAAAGTTTACTTATTGTTTTCGGAGTATATGAAGAGAGAATGTGAAGATTTTGAAGCGAAATTTAGAAAAAATTAGTTACATTATTTATATTACATTACGCTTGTACTTTTACAACTTTATATCAGGCAAAATTACAGAAAGGTTTCAGTTTTCAAAGGCTAATTTCATCGCTTAATTAAAACCACAAATATCCTAGTACCCAATTTTATATCTTCAATGAAATAAGACAATTTTTCAAGCAAACTTTTCGCTATTAATAAAACTACAGAAATATACCTAGGCACAGTTTCTAGGTTAAGCTAACTTTACATGTGCATTTATAAGTTGACAGTAGCATATTATGATGTTCTTCGTCTAGTCCACTGTCTCGGCGACTTGCACAATCCGGGGGATTCGTATCCGACGTAAATAGATACACGTCTAAAAAGGTATCACGTGTAAAATGCCCACCGTAACGTTGTGCGCGCTGCGGCGACGATGTCGTTGCGTTCCTTTTGTGAACCGTCCATCCTCTGCGTGTGCCCAGCTCTCTCGGATATTGCAGTCGGAATGTGAAATTGTGTTTCAGAGAGATCCACACAGGGGCCATTGTATAGCCTACAATCGCATATAACAGACAGACAAGACTGCACACAGAAACTATTCGTATTATTTGTAGTATACCGCAAGTATTATGTTATATTCGTTTATGGATATGCAAATCCCATTCTCAGGCAGCTAAAATTTATTCAAATGGAACTTTAACTTTAGAGTATTTCACGTTGGCGTAGTTGTATACAATAACTTAAAATATGTAAAATGGTTTAAAACCGAAAGTCATGAATATTTCGAACAAAAAGTCTTATTTCAAATAAATTCCTTTATAATTAAACAATCGTTTTACAAGATTACGAAGTTTTTGACTTTGAATTCAAACAAAATAGCATTCTCTTACTTAACCTTAAACCTTTAGCTCGCTCTAAATGAAAGGATGGACAGATGAACACTATGACGCTATACGTAATGTGTTTTCCAATACGGACATAACAATTTTGGTCGCAACTTTAAGAGCGCTTACGCCAACTTTCGGTCGTAATAATCGTCCCACTAGACAGGCTATGCGTGCTATATTGGATAAATTCTAGTCAAAATATTCACTATTGGATGTTTCCATGCCAGTGAGACAACGTACTAGCCGATGTACCGAAAATATAGCAGCAGTTCGCTATCGTGCCATGTTGGAAGCACTTTTTACCCACCTGGCACATAGCTTTAGCGTCGTATAGGCTCTTTAGCGAGAACCAGCCTAATGTGTTGGAACCTCTGCCCCAAATCCCATTCATGCACTGACAAGAATAGGCTGAAAGGGAGGAATTTTTCTAATAGTAAGAATCTTTGTAGGCAGTAGTGTGAGACGACGAGTATGCTTAGTCTTTAGTAGAAACCTGGAGGAATTGGTTTGATGACTGGCATCGAAAAAGGAACAAGTGAATGTGGTCGTACGTCCCTCGAAGATGACCCACGTGAAGGACGGCCAAAAACCGCAACCACACTAGAAATCACCGAAAAAGTACCTGATATTGTGTTGGACGATAGGCGAGTGAAAGTCAGTGAGATAGCTGAGACTGTGGGGATATCGGAAGAAAGGGTGCGAAACATTTCGCACAAAGAATTAGAGATAAGAAAGCTCTGCGCAAGATGGGTGCCGCATTTGCTGAATGTCGATCAAAAGCAAATGCGCAAACGATTTTCAGAGCATTCTTCGGATCGATTTAACAAGAATCCGATCGATTTTGTGCGGCTATTTGTCACCATGGATGAGACATGGATCCACTACTACACGCCAAAAACGAAACAGCAGTCGAAGCGGTGGGTGGAAGCCGGTGGTTCAGCGCTAAAGAAAGCGAAGTCAATCGCATCTGCCGGAAAAGTCATGGCCAGCGTGTTTTGAGATGCAAAAGGAATCTTGTTAATTGATTACCTCGAAAAAGGCAGAACAATTACAGGCGCATATTACTCTAACTTTCTTGATCAACTGGATGCCAAAATTCGCGAGAAGAGGCCTGATTTGAAGAAGAAAATAATCATTTTTCATCAGGACGACGCACCCGCACACAAGAGTGCGTTGGCGATGGGAAGATTGCGGGATTTGGGGTATGATTTGCTCGGCCATCCTGCCTATTCGGCTGATTTGGCACCCCCAGACTTCCATTTATTCCCAAATTTGAAAAAATTTGTTTCTGGAAAGCGATTCACATCCAACGAAGAAGTTGAAAGGACCGTAGAAGAATATTTTGACAGCACTTCCGGGAAGGAATATTGATGTTAGAAAAACGCTGGACCAAGTGTGTGGAACTCAAGGGAGATTATGTAGAAAAATAAAATCATTTTTTAAATTTAAATCGCAATCTTTCATTGTCAGGCAGAGAACTTTTCACCTTGCCCACGTATTGCATTGATGAGTTGGGCCGAATTAAAATAGCAACTTGTACAGTCTCGGATAATTTCAAAAAAAATTGTATTTGAACTTTACAAGAGCTAATGCTAATACTTATTACCTCATTAATTATTGGTAAAATTCCTGTGGTCTGTGACATGTGCATTCATTTAAATAATTAAATAATGTACTATGTAAATATTCCCGCGAATTCATTAATGAAAAGCAATAGTAGAGGTGTTCATTCATGGAAAATCGTTTATTATTGTGTTTGCATAATACAGTATCAATTACAGCATCGTATAAACAGATTTTGCAACGGTTGTTTCATCAAATGATTCACACAATTTTAAAATAAACATTGTTGTACAAACCTTCACTTACAAGTAATTTAATAGGAACTGAATATATGATCATAATTATTAATTGTTATGACACCTTCTAATACAAAAAAATATGTACAGGTTCATAATAAAAACATTATAAAATATTTATTTCACTCGCATCTTCACTCTCATTGTCAAAATATGAAAAGTTTGCCTAAAAATAATTTGTTATTACTTTTGTAATGTTGTGTAGTATTTGGTTACAAATATAGTTGAGTTGCGAAGTAATATAAAATACGAGGCTACCCGTTTATGTTTCGGGAACTGGCAACGCTGTTAGTGTTGCATCCGATCCGATGATTGCATCGTGAAGTTTGCCATTTTTGACAATATATTTACCTTGATAATTTTATTAATTGGTCGCTATTTCTATTATTGACAGCAACTTGAAAATTTTATGTCAGCGACGAAATGGAATTAACTCGTGAACATTTTCGTGCAATTATTTTTCATAACTTTCGGCGTGGATTATCTCAACAAGAATGCATCGACGAGCTAAATTCTTTATGTGGTGATTAACCACCAACGAAAACTACTTGGTCGATGAATTTCGTAAAGGTCGTCCCACAAATGTATCGGAAAACATTGCTGCAGTGTCTGAATTGATAATGCAATACCACCGAATGACATACCGTGAGATCGAGGCATCTCTGGCATTAGTAATACGAGCGTGCATAAGATCCTGCATGAACATTTAGCCGTTAAGAAGCTATGTTCACGTTGGGTACCACATAATTTGACAACCGATTAGTGCTAAGAAATGCACAAAAAATACAATAGCAGTACTTCAAAGAACATTTATAAAGTCGTCACAGGTGATGAATCTTGGATCTATACGTATGAGTCCGATAGTAAACAGCAGTCGACTATGTGGGTATTTCAAGATGAGCCAAAACCATTAAAAGTTGTTCGCTCTGGAAGCACATCAAAGCAAATGGTCGCCTGTTTTTTCGGAAAAATCGGTCACGTTGCAACCGTGCCTTTGTTGTAGAACGGTAAATTCCGAATGTTACACAACTATGTGTTTTTGAAGAAATAAGGAAAACATACTGAAAACGACAGATCATTCTCCACCATGATAATGCGAGCTCTCACAGATCGGTTCAAACAATTAAATATTTGAACGGGCAAAATATTGAATTGATGATCCATCCACTGTACAGACCTGATCTAGCACCCTATGATTTCTTTTTGTTCCCACATGTAAAGAATAAACTTCATGGTCAACGGTTTTCTATGCCGAAAGAGGCAGTTGAGGCATTTAAAACTCATATTTTGGACATACCGCATTCACAGTGGCAGCAATGCTTTTCTGATTGGTTTAAACGAATGCAAAAGTGCATTGATTTTCAGGGGAATATTTTGAAAACCAATAAAACTATTTTCGATTTTAAAATTTTTTTTTGGTTTGCTATGCCCGAAATATAAACGGCTACCCTCGTATATATAACATCAACCTGCTTTCGAATATCCATAGCTTTTCTTATGCAATGTGTAAATTCGACCAAGTTAGTAATAGTGGATCTGCCTCTAGCAATATCATGTTGATTAATTGGAAGACACGATTGGATGCTAGTATGCATATGTACATCTTTTCATACAGAATATATTCAACCACTTCCGTCCATTTCTAAAGAATGCTAATAAATATGTAGTTAAAGATATTCTATCGATTGTCCTCCGTAATAGTGGAGTGAGTTGTCCTCTTGATTTTACAAAAATAAAGACAGTCGAAGGGCGGACTGATAAATGAAATATTGGAGTGAGTGAATTACATAATACAGAAGCACATTACAAAAAACTAGGTGGCCCATGTCGCGTTTTTAATTTCATATCTCCATGTAATACTTCTTTGTCAATAAAATATCCAATACCAGAAGATACTGGATTCAGATCCAAATTAAAATGTAATATCAATAAAGAAAAAATTATGAGAAAGTGTACGAAAAACAAAGCAAGAAAAGGTAAATAAAGCGATATAAAAGGAAGGAAGAAGTAAAAACATTCGAAATAACGTACGATTGGAAAATGGGGGAAGTTCTCAAAGAATATGCCAGGAAGCACTCAAACCCCTCATCAAGTTTGACCCAAGAAAAGAGTAGATAGACTCTAAGATTTGATCTTCGCGATTTAAATTAACTTAAAGATCAAAATTGCTAACGTATACAATGTATAATATGCAAGAGTAGAGTATTAAACACATGTTCAAAATATTAACAATTCTACGCACGAAATGTGTATTAAACTTTAACATTATTACTATTATTATATGACATAACATTATTTATTTTTAAGAGCAAATTATAACCATGAGCATATGTCCAAACATAAATTTAATAAGAACGCTCAAACTAAACAAACTGGATCAGATTTAAATATATAACAACGTAAATAAACTATTCGACCCAAGCAGTCTGCTACAGATTATAACAAAAACAGGAAAATTTATTAGTTTAGGCCAGGCGGCGAGGTTCGATTCAGATTTTAAGTTATTTAAAACGAAAATTGGGAAACGCAGCTGTTGAAGAATTTATTAATACTATTAGATACTATTATGTATATGTGCTCCGTGTAGTTCTTCATTACACAAACAATTTCAAAAATTACTGTTTAAAAGAAGTCGTTTTCTACAGATATTATTAGAACTGGAAATTATATGTACTTAAAATCACAAATATATGCACATACGAGGGAGCGTTTTTATATTCGCGGAATGAGCGGGTTGTAGAGGGGTGAGTAGGCGCATTGGGGGCGTGGCCTGTGCAGCGACTCATGATTAGTATAAATACGAAGTTTCATTGTTATTAGACAGTTAGTCTTTGAGCTATCGTCAACCAAGTAACATAATCAGGAGTGAAAAGTGAAATATGGAAAAAATCGAATATCGTGCCGTTATAAAGTTCCTTACCAGGCAAGGAAAATCAGTCGCGACCATAATGAATGAGATGTCATTGGTTTACGGCGACTCTTATCAAGGAAAAACCATGGTGTACAAGTGGCATAGTTTATTTAAACAAGGAAGGGAATCCCTTGAAGACGACCCGAGGCCGGGCAGGAGCATTGAGGTGACCACGCCAGCACTTATCCAAAAAGTTGAACAAATTGTACTCGAAGATGCTCGACTAAAGAAGAAACAACTCGCAGAAATGGTTGGAGTATCCGATACAACAATTTTTAAAATCCCACACGATCATCTCGGCATGTCTAAGGTCAGCGCAAGATGGGTGCCGAGAATGCTCACGCCGCCGCAAAAGCAACAGCGCGTAGAGTGTTCGCGTGCATTTTTGGACCTCTGTAATGAAGACAAGGATGGTGTATTGAGTGGAATTGTTACTGGAGACGAAACTTGGGTTCATCATTATGAACCTGAGTCCAAACAAGACTCCATGCAGTGGCATAAAAAGGGCACAGCACCTCCCAAGAAATTTAAAGTGTCACAATCAGCTGGGAAACTCATGGCAACGGTATTTTGGGACTCGGAAGGAATATTGTTGATTGATTATAAAGATAAAGGTGTTTCTATAATCGGAGAATATTACGCTTCAATATTAGAGCGACTAAAAGAAGCCATTAAAGAGAAAAGACGAGGAAAATTGACAAAAGGTGTTCTGTTTTTGCACGACAACGCGCCCGTCCACAAGAGCCGCGTTGCGTTAGCTGCCCTGCATAAGGTGGGCTTCGAAATTGTGAATCACCCACCCTACAGCCCAGACCTGGCCCCGAGTGATTATTACCTGTTTCCGAAAATGAAAAAAGAGCTGCGGGGTAAAAAATGTACTGCCGATGATGAAGTCAAGGAGGCAGTTTCGGCGTATTTTGCAGATAAAGAGAAATCATTTTTTTATGAGGGTATAAATAAATTAATTGAAAGATGTGAAAAATGTATCCGTCTTGCAGGTGAATATATTGAAAAAGAAAAATAATTTGGTTTTTTTGTTTCCACCCCTTGTCCCCCATTCCGCGAATATAAAAACGCTCCCTCGTACCTCTAACGCATCATCTGACGTATTGTTGTTATCTAAGTTACATAAAGTTTCTTCACCATCATCGTCCAGTTCGTTTTCGTCGTCGAAATTTGAAAGAAATCTTTCAATTTCTTCTTCAGTTAGACCTGTGCTAGTTGTCATATTAATTATTACGAGCAAATACGAAAACAGCAACTAAAAATTATTAAAAAACTATAAAAGCAATTTCTTAGTTACCAAAAGTTACACAAATATCATACCTCGTCATTTCGACGACGCACTTTCAAAAAAAAAACAAACTTATCCAATGCACAGTAAGCTATACATGCGCACACACCAAGAGCTTAGCAACAACTGAAGCTGTACAAAAACTCAGCAAAAAAAAACCAAAAACAGAGAGAGAAAACATAAAATGAAAATATGTATGCGTCGCCGATTCGACATAGTATGATATTCCAGGGTTAAAAGGATATAAAATATGCAAAATGAATACAGGTTTAAATGCTTTGTTTTACGTAATTGGTGAAGATGTGCAAAAATGTACGCATATCATTAATACAAAATATACATTTGTGATACAACCCCAGCTCTAGATATTATTTCCCCCCATTGTTTAAAACATCGTTACAGCTTCAAATATTTTATCCAAGTGAATTATTTTTCATCTTTTTTATGCGTCGGAATTTTTAAAAATATGTACTAAAAACAGCATTGACAAAAAAAACGAAATTAATTAATTACAACAGCTCGAGGAGATTTAAGGAAAACTTTCGGCATCAATAATGATTAGCGGATAGGGGGAGACGCCGACTGCTAACGCCCTTTTGAACCGTGTGACCCAGAGAGTAAACTGTTACCATTAAAAAAAAATAACCAGCGGGAAGAAACTTTTTCAGACAAGATATTAATTTATATCATCGTCAGCGTGTCATTAATTTTATTTTAAAATGTTTCTTTTTAATACGGACGCGCTTCGCACACATTTCGTGTGCGAATAAATTCGAAAGTTCGATAATTTCCAATGAACGACTGAAAGTTATTTTTTTGAGGTAATGGAAACATCGGATCCGTTAAAATACATTTTGTTAAAAAAATTATTAAAATTCTGGTGGCAAAAATTAAAGAAAACTTTAAAATTCTTCTTAGATACCGCTTCTATTGGAGATGTTGGAAATTTCTTCTGGTACTGCCGATCAATTAGCTGATTTGAATGTAGTTAAACCACTGTTTACACCATGAATCCTCTCTTCCTTCAACGTTTTTTTTCCTTTAACCTTCCCCCGCATAACTGCTTGCAAATAGTATCCTTCCTTATGATATGGCACCAGTTACTGTAGTTTTCTTTTCTTAATAGTAATTGTAATTTTCTTTCATTCTGCATTATGGTCATCAATTCTGAATTTGTTATCCTTTCGACGAATAATACTTTTAACATCCTCCGTTGTATCTATTGTTCAAACCTTTCTAGTTTCTTAATTTGGGATTTCCTCTAAAGTGCGAGAGTGATTCAAATTTGACCTGCAATTTCTTTCTTTCTGGTCAATACAAACCATAAATTAATATTGCATATGTATTATTTTTCTAAGTAGCAAACCCCTTTAAAATACACTTGTACCATCGCTCCAGTAGCTTCCGTATTCCCGCCGACAGAAATTGTTCAAGCCCGTTTACTTCCCAAAAACTGTTTTGGCCCAAACAGGTGATCACTCACGATTAAGTCTGGACAATATTGCGGTTGAGGCAGTACTTGCCAACCCAATTTAACCACCGTATTGTTTCTAAGATGGGTTGTATGTAAGCGAACGATATGGTGTAAAAGAATAACGCCCTTCCTTAAGAGACCGCGTCTTTCTGTTCATTTGGCTAGTTGAACCTTTCCAAGAAGCTCATTGTAACAAACTGAATTAGTTGTTTTTCCTTCGAGAAAAACGACGTAAATTGGTCATTCTTGCTTTCTGTAATATGTATTTATATATCTATGCATATGTGTACGTATGTGTAGATCTCATATATTATTATATGTGACAAAATTCCATCGTCTTCATACACTTAAACATGAATTCGTTTCTGCTGTTGTTTCGCGAAACATTGTTTTTGGAACCCAACTGGCGCTAACTTTAATAAATTTAAGCTTGTCGTGGACAATAGTGTGAACAGTACTGACACTAGTGTTTACAGTCCTATTAATTTTCTTCACAGATATTCGCGATTAACTGTTCAACTTTTTGGATAATCTCAATATTTACAGCAGACACTAGACAGGTAACATACGGTAAGTTTCACACGCGTTTACGATCGTCCTGGAAGGATTTACACCACTCAAAAACTGTTTCGAATGATAGACAATCTTCTGCAAACTATTTAACAAGACCCTAATGAATGTCAATCGCTTTTACACCTTTATTGAAAAGAAATTTAATAATTATACAATGTGAAACAAAATTTGACACATCGTTGCACGACATTGTTAATACAACTGACAATATTAACACAATCAAGTTGCAGTTATTTATGGCGTTAGCTAATATGTCTACTTCGCTGAATATAAAACCGCTTTTCAGTATCTTTTCAACTATTTTCAGAAGAAAATGCTAAATTTGTCTTGCCATCGTATTTCAATAGACAGTTCGTTTTGACCTGGTACTTTTCTACATTTTAGTTCTTGTGTAACATGAATTACCTCCTCTTTAATGATCGTGGGACCATTCTCTTCGTCGTTATCTATCTTTCCGTCTTACATCATTTAAATATTTCAACATATTTTCCATGTCCTTAAGTTTTCTTCAGTTTCCACAGTTATTTTACCGTTTTGATCCATTAATGTGCTGGGTTATTTATGTTTTTTTCGTTATTTAAATACTTCCTCGATAGATGCTTTCCACGTCCTTAACTTTTCTTCTTTTCCCACAATTATTTGGCCATTTAGTTACGTGAGTGAACTACGTTATTTATGTTTTTGAATTTCTGTGAATTCCCTCTCCTTTTTATGTATACATGTTGAAATAGTTCGATTGCAACCCTTCTATTTCTTCACATTTGTTCCCATACCAATCCCTCACAGTTCTTATTCTGTTCTAATTGGTTTTTTAATTTTCTTATTAGGTGCGCAACTAAGTTCTCGCTGTTTTTCAAGAGATGGCTCCAGTAGTAACTGCTGGTCGATTGTGACATAACCAAAAACGTCATAAATCAAGCTTAGACATATGGTAAACAAACCGCTTTGACATATTAGTGATTTTGTTTTTGCGTCATATACTTTTGGTTGTGTGAAAATGTCTGATTTGTGTCAAATAATCGTCATTTGCGGGAAGTGTTGCTTTTCTTCTTTCATTCGAAGAAAACGGCGGCTGAAACGCATCGAGAACTTCAAAAAGTTTACGGAGATGCTGCCCTAAGTAAAACAACGTGCCGTGATTGGTTCCGTAGCTTCAAAGACGGTGATTTCGATGTTGACAACCGTTCGCGTGAAGGAAGACCAAAAACCTTCGAAGACGCTGAATTGGAGGCATTCGTCGATGAGGATCCGTGCCAAACGCAAAAAGAGCTTGCTTCAGCATTAGGAGTTACCCGCCAAGCCATTTCCCAGCGATTGCATGCGTTGGGAATAATTCAAAAACAAACTTGGGTTCCTTATGATTTGAAGCCAAGAGACGTGGAGCGTCGTTTTTTCGCCTGTGAATAACTGCTCCAGCAGCAAAAAAGGAAGGGTTTTCTTCATCCCTTCGTTACGGGTGATGAAAAATGGATTCATTGCAGCAACCCAAAGAGAACAAAATCATGGGGACTGCTCGGTCATGCTTCTACGTCGTCGGTTCAACCGACCAGGGTGGTGCTGCTGGATGAGCTGCTGAAGCCGAACGAAACCATTACTGGGGAACGGTATCGATCTCAATTGATGCGATTGAGCCGAGCATTGTGCGAAAAGTGGTCACAACACGAGCAGAGATACGAAAAAGTGATTCTACAGCATGACAACGCTCGGCCTCACGTTGCCAAACCCATTATAACCTACTTAGAAACGCTCAAATGGGAGGTCCTACCCCACCCACCATATACCCCAGATATTGCGCCGTCTGATTATTACTTGTTCCGTTCGATAGCACATGGTCTGGCTAATCAGCAGTTCCGCTCATATGAAGACATCTCAAAATGGCTTGATTCGTGGATAGCCTCAAAAGACGAACACTTCTACCGTGACGGTATTCGAGCTCTGCCAGAAAGATGGGAAAAAGTTGTCGCTAGCGATGGGCAATATTTTGAATGATTCATTTGTAAACATTTTTCACAATAAAGTTGCATTTTCACCAAAAAGACAGCGAGAACTTAGTTGCGCACCCAATATATTCTTTGCTGTTTTTCCTAAGATTTCGTCCTTCTTCCATTAACTTTAAAATTTCATCTATCGCTATACTATTCTATTTTGAAATCTACTTGATAATTATGGCTTTACTCTTATATTTTTGATACCAACAACATATTCTTTGTACAAATATAAATTCTATAATTCTGAACGAATTTTTACCGTCTGTAACTTCGAAGATGTTCAGTAAAATCGATTACCTATTTGATACTGTGGCTATGAAAAATTCCCGAGAAGTTCAGCTAACAGAGGTTTTCAGTCGCTCCATAAACACGTATGGGAAAAGAACACATTGTCTGTGAATGTTTAATGTGACGTTATTGTTGGAGAATGTGAAGGAATTCACTGGAAGAATATTAAAATCCAGCCTCTAGAGAGATTGGATACAGATTGAGTGTTGTTGAATAAGTGGTATTTTATGAGCTTTCTCATAATAAACAAGATAAATTTGTTAAATATGTGTTATTTGCACTTAGTAAGTCAATAAAAATTCTTTTTCAAACTGATTAGCGGTCTGAGCTAAATGAATATTATAAAACAATTATGGGATAACATACACTGTTTAGATGAACATAAAATTCCAAAATTAGTGCTCAAGTATCCGCTTCATCTAGAAGAAATAAGATAAAAAGTTAATAAAGATAGAGGATGACGTAATAAATAGAATAGAAAAGAAAACGATTTGTTTAATATGAAAATCTAAACCAAATTAACGATACCAAACGGTCCGGCAATATTTTACATTGGACTCTGATTGGAAGACGAATTGTTGATAAAGGATACACAAGAATTTATGATAAATAATTACCTGATTGTGAAGTATTTAATAAATGCACAGTATATTACAACAACCTCTCATAAACAGACAAGAAGCTATTTATTTTGTTGAACGATATTGGAAGATCTCACATAACGCAAATGGTAATTTTGACAGTTAAAGACTGGCACTATGAACTTCTACAGTATTGATCATATTCACCAGATTTCCCGCCAACGCACGCAAATCATTTCTTTAACATCCGAATGCTTTTCAAAGGGAAAAAGATTTCTTTGTAAAGAAAATATTAAATTGAAACCTTCATCAATGGTAGAGGTTTGGATATCTTTAAAAATGTTATTTATATTCTTTTTAGACTTCGTTAGAAATTGCTCAAATAAATGGAAATTTTTTTGTTATTAAAAGTATTTTTCTACAAAAGAACCAGTTTTAAAATTTTCTCATTAAATCACACATTTTATATGAACCAACCTAATAAATTCAAAATAACAGAATATTATTACTTAAGGGAAAATGCTAGATTTTTTAATTCCCTAAGTTTTATTACAAAAGAGAATAGTTTAGAATCGATAATATTTAACAAAAATAAGAAGCTCTTCGTGTAGATTCCTTTCCTAGGATTTCGAACGATTTTGTCAAAAAATTTGGCAACTTATGCTACTTTAAAATTCCCTTGTTGTTTGATGAACAATTACAGCTTTTCACATAGATTCTTCGCTTAGGATTTTAAACGATTTTTGCCACCTTAACAACTGTATTTGAACATTTATGCTTTTTGATGATGTAGTAGAGTATCAGGACTCTAACACATACATATGTGGGCAACAACCGCCCGCTGTGATATTTTATCCGACCCGCGAGACATTGTCGTATTATTTCATGTCTGATATCTACCGCTAAAAATTATGAACACTACGTTAAAATGCATTATGTACTTTTAAACCGCGGCCCGCGAACGTATTTGCGCATTAAAGTTTGGCCCACAACATGTCAAAGGTTGCCCATACCTGCTCTAACACATCCATAATACTAACGTAAAGAAACTAATTAAGCTATAGCATGGCTGGAATAGAAAAAAGAGAGATTAGTTTGTTATGTAAATCTGAATCAAATGGACGATAGCAAATGAGCTGGAGATGTTTAGAAATGGACTCCGGTTGGAAAACGAAAGAAAGGGAAACCCTAGTGAAGGTAAATTCTTAACAGTCGCCAGTGTACATCGTGTTGCCAAATTAAAAAACAACTTTAGATTAAATTCGGAAAGTCATTATCGGTTTTTTCGTAAAAAAACTACATAATTTTCAAGAAAATGAAAAAATTTATTTATTCAAAGTATTGGCCATTTGATTCTACATATACTGCTCATTTTCAGGCCATTTATGGATGCATCCTAAAAAAACTGTTTGTCCTTTGAGCAAAACCATTCGTCGAGCCATTTTCTAACTTCTTCGAAATTGGCGATAGGCTACTCCCATTGATGCGAAAAGGCGATAGTCAGACGGGGCAAGGTCTGGAGACTACGGCAGGTGCAACATTACGACCCATCCAAGTGCTTTCAACGCTTCCTTGACCGGTTTTGCTGTATGAGACGGTAAGTTATCGTGCTGTAAAATCACTTTACCGTGTCTTAACACCCATTCTAGACATTTTTCTATCAATGCATGGTTCAAATTGATAATTTGTTGTCGGTAGCGATCAGAATTAACTGTTTCATCAAGTTTCAATAGTTCGTAATACCCTACGTCATCCTGGTCCCACCAAACACAGAGCATAGGCCGGCTTCACCAGGTGATAACCATAATTTTTTGAGCTTAGAACTATCGAAATAAATCCATTTTTCATTACCGGTCACTATTCGAGGCAGAAATGACTTCTGATCATACCTTTGAAGCAGCATTTCACAGACGATTTTTCGATTTTCCACTTGCCTGTCATTCAATTGATGTCGCACCAATTTTTCCATCTTTTGGACTTTTCCCATTGCTCGTAATCGGTTGCTAATCATTTCTTGGGCCACATTTAAGGCATCTGCCAAATGCTTTTGAGTTTGAGTTGTGTCTTTATCCAATAACTCCCCTGCAGCTTTTTCGGTCTATCAGAACGTTCTTTGTCTTGCACATCGAAGTTGAATTGTCGAAACTACGCCTCACATATTTCTATGGTTGCACCATACTTACCGTAAGTTCCTATCAGCAAACGATGAGTTTCAGCGGTCTTTTTTTAGATTAAATAAGAAAAGTAATGCCTGCCGCAAATGCACTCTTCAGATACGAAACTCGACATTTTCAAAGAAATTTAAATCTAAGACAGTGTTGCTCTTGCAAAATATAACATGTATGGTGTTGAAGCTTGATGTCAGTAGAATAAAATGGCATGTGTACCAAATCATAACAATGCATACGTAAGCCTAGCGACATCAATTACAAAAACCGATAATGACTTTCCGGTACACCTGGTATGCTATTACCTAGCACTTCTTAATTCCGTCGTCTTTTCAGATAAACGAATTTGTGACCGACTACGTTATTTATGAAAATGATTATTTTATTGAATACGTAAAACGCATGAATATAAACATTCGACATCTACCATAAATCGAATTGTTTTGAAAAACATCAGCACGCGCTTCAAATACAAAACATCCTACAAATCGTTTACAGAGGCCACATGACCGAAAAAAAATTTATGTCCTTTGTTTTTACTTGCGTTAAAACTTAATTAACGCCGATAAACATATAATAAAAGAGAAGAGAAGGGGAACTACACCGTACAGATAGAGATCACTGTTTAGTCAGAGGACACAACTGGTTGAGTTGTTTGTTATTTTACCAATTTATTGCGTAATAAATTCACTTTTTAAGAGTCCTCTTCGACCGAATAAAAATCAACATATAAATCGACAATTTACGAGGTTTTAGGTGATACATAGGTCTTTTTTTTCTTTTTAACGTGCTCAGTTTGAAAATGGCGTGCGCATTACGGCATAGAAAAATTGTTTATGTTTCACTTGAAGTTGTGCCAAAGTGTAAACACACCGACGTAAGAATATTCAAAAGCGATTTTTGCGGAATATATTGCGACTTGTGGATCTCGCTTAATAGTAGTTTTACAGGAAAATTAATTTATAGTCCTAATGGGCAAATGAGGTGAACTGAAGAAAATATCAGACAAACAAAAAGTTCCATTGCGAATGAATCAGAGTTTGAAGAAATAAAATGAATAATCTACACACATATGTTTACAATATAATCTTTAGCTACCGTTTACAGCTTAGATACATAATAAAATTGATAGTTTTGCTTATTGCTTCAACTGTTGTAAACAATAATACACAAGGTAATTTTTGGAGCCCGTGGTTGATTGACTTAATCACTTAACGTTGATATAAAACCCCTTTCCACATTAAGTTTCGTATTCTGTACACGTATTTCGAGAACTAAGTTGTTACCATCAGCAGATAATTAAGCACTGTCGTAGCTTGTAAAGACGGTTATATACAGTCTGTCGCAGAGAAAACCGGACTTTTCTAAATAATAATTCTTAGTGGCGTCATCTATTAAAAAATTATGCGTCGGTAAGGCAGATCTTTCACCAATGTTATGTCAAAATATTATGACATTTGCATCATCATAAAGTAACAGTGTGTATTTGGCATTGCCGAAAAATGAATTTTGAACAAAGAGCAAATATCAAGTTTTGTTTTAAACTCGGTAAAACGTTTACGGAAACCTTTAGTTTGACAAAATAAGTATAAAATGATGTTGCGTGTTTATCACGTACGAGTATGTATGAGTGGTATAAACAATTTAATGACGATCGTACGAACATAAATGATGTGGTTATGCAAAGTAACATCAAACGGAAAGTAACATTTGCATGAATTTATCAGAAATGTGCCGAAATCCTCATTGCAATACGTGGGAATAGAATTAAGTATTTCCGAAGCTTTAATTCATGGCATTTTGACACAGCATTTGGGGCTGAGAAAGATTTATGCAAAGTTTCTACCACACAAGCTAACTGAATTCAGCATTGTACAGACTTGATTAAAGAATCAAAAAAGGACGAAAACTTCAGGTATTCTATTGTAACGGGCGATAAAACGTGGTATTTTCAATATGATCCAGAGACCAAGCGTCCAAAGCTTTGAATGGAAACATCCAAGCGAAGAAAGACTGAAAAAAGCCGTTTGGAGAAGTCGAAAGTGAGAGCAATGTTGATTTGCTTTATGATTCGAAAGGCATAGTGCACAAAGAGTTTGTATCAACTAGTCAATCAGTTAATGCTGTATATTATGTTATGAAGCGGCTTTTAGCGCGTATTCGGTTATGGTAGTTGGCGTTTGTTAAATGATAATGCACCACCACATCGCTCCACGCTTATCACCGATTTTCTAAATACAAATGGCATTTTAACCATCAACCATTCACCGTATTTTATATTTAGTCTCCAAACTACATTTGCCGATGATATAACAGTGTTATGTCGACGTCGAAGCCATTAAAAAGGCGTCAACAGCGATCTTGAAGGACATCTCTAAATACATATGAACTTAAAAATTCATTCGACGTATTAATTGATCGTGCAAAACGTTGCATTGAACCTGAAGGCGACTACTTTGAATAAAATAAATGAATTTTACCAAAATAGCAAGCTTTTGTTTTTATTAATTAATATTATTATATTATTTAATTAAAAAAGTTCAGTGTCCTCTACTACAGACTGTGTATAACTATGTTATTAGAAATTACTATTCACAATTTAGTAGTTTCTACTTCCACTTTCTCTTCACTGTGTATTATTGTTGTTACTTTTACTAATTGTAATTGTTATTATTACTATTATTATCAGTATTATTGTTATACATTATTATTGTTATTAAATTATGTATTGAAAGCTGAATATGGTTTCAAGTAAATATTTTATTTTCCTAACAAATAAAATTTTCGCAAGAACACGTTCTCAAGAGCTTCCTCCATTTGCCCCAGATCGGCAATTTCAGTGGCACTCCGCCGTCGATCAGAAACAGGAAAAAATTGATTGAAAAAAGGACGACTTGTCTGTATGTCATTTACGTATCGATAGGCAAAAGAATTTCGTTGGAAGACATAAGAAAAGGTCGTATGACGAGCGATTGAACGAATATTGAATTTTTGACGTTCGACGACGGGTGAAGGATTTTTCGATACAGGCGGCATCCACGCATCCGCTCCAAGAGTACCTGCTAATAAATATTTCCATGGCTTTTTGTATGGAGCGATGATGCCTGAATCATTTCATTTAACACACCCTCGCTTATTTCAACTGGAATTTTAACGAAGCGTTTATATATTATTTTACCATTTGTTATTTTATTAAACTTTAAAACTAAGGGAAACAAGTCTCGTTAGGAAATTCTTTTAATAAAATACAATTTAGGAGAAAATTGAGACTGACACTATTTTCAGTACACAAAGAAACTTATGTAACATAATATATACAGGGCGAGCCACCGAAAACAATCCGGCTAAATTTTTTTAAATTTTAATCAATTTACAAGGAAACAAGTATTTCTTCGTCTACTTTTGTTCTGAAAAAGGCACTTGATTTAGCTATTTTCTCTCAGGTAATTTTACTACAAGCTCATATTTCAACATTGTGTTTATTTTTTCTACTAAAGATAACAGCTTAGCTTTCGAAAGAGGTTTTTAAGACACAAATATTAATGTGTAAAGTCCACTGTCTATATGAGGATTCTCGGATATTATAAAGAGTGTCTTGCACGTCCTTAGAAGACCCGTTCCAGCGACGTTTAGATGAGAAAGAATCTTTTTCTCTTGAATCTCGTTCGGCTCGAAACAGGTTCGACTGTCTCGGACCTAAATTGGAAATCTGAGGTACTCCAGACCAACACTTCACAAAATGTGGATTCTACACCATTTACTGCCACACCTGGTTTCTGTTTATAATCTGAAACTCAAATGATTGGTTCATGTTGTCGTGGGACTGTAAACTTCATTTAAAAGAATTAATAACGTTCTGGTCATAACAAGAAATCATTCTGCTTGCAAAATTGACGTTCTAGACACACGCATACACACCGCTCGATTTTACGAAGGACTTTACCAGTGACTAATGAAAAATCGAAAATATAGAGGTTTTTAACGACTCTAAATTCTGTTTCCTTTTTTCTTTTTGTACGTCTGTCGATGTAAAACACGGTCGGCTGTGAAACTAAACGAAAAAAAAAGTCGAAGAATACCGTTCGTGCTGTGTTCTTCAAAAGGCAACCGCTATTAGCAACTTCGCATCGCGTGAATACATTAAAATATTTCTCCTTCAGCAGCGGTGGTAGCCCGGTCAGTATGCAAATAGCAGCCAGTACGCGTTGGAACGTGTATTTCTCGTTGTCACTTTTTTTAATGTAACAATTAAAGCAAATTGTAGCATTTTTCGATGATGAGGACGATGATGAGTTATTGTTGTTTTAAGTAAATTAAGGTAGGGCGTTCGGCGCTTCGAACATAAAAGGGGGGAAAAGTTTTCGGAATTAATGGCACTTTTTAACAGCGAGGCGATTTTTATGCAGGAAAAATGGTATTTCTCTCTACGAACGTTTAATCTACATTATTCCGATTTGTAAAATATATTTTAGATCCGTAAATTTGCATATATTTGGTAAAGTTACATAATTTTTTCTGTGTTTTATTATTAATATATACTTATGTGTATATACATTACTAGTATTGTTAAAAATTAAGAAGTAATATCATATTAAATGCATTGCAAAGACCGCTTTTTGATATTTTTGATATGGACAGATGATGTACGTGGGATGTCTTTTAAGTTTTGCATAGTGGAACATAGAGGGCGCCACTAATCAAATGTAAATACTAAAAATTAGCCTCAATCTTTAGTTAACCTAAACCCAAAATTTCAGTGAGCTGCGTATAGTGTTGTAGCTACAACGAACTACAAGTTAGTTGAAAAATGGAATTACAACATTTTCGCGAAATATTTTTTTATAAATTTCGAAGTCAATTATTTCAACAAAAATACTTCGCCGAGTTGGTTTTTATTTTCGGCAATGACGCACCATATCAGTCAACAATTTCTCGTTGGTATGAAGAATTCGAACGTGGACGGATTAGTTTTAGCGACGGTCCAAGAATGGGTTCAGCAAAAACGGCAGTCACTAAGAAAAACGTCGATGCTGTGCGCAAGATCATCAATGAAGATCAACATGTGACATATCGCCAGATTATAGCATTATTGAGGATTTCAAAGACCTCAGTTCAAAAATTTTTTTATAAAGAATTGTGTGCAAAAAAATTAGTTGCCCATTGGATACCGTATCTGTTGACCGACGAACAGAAAACAACTAGGATGAATTGTTGTCAAAAAACTCTAGATTGTTCCAATGCCGGGAGTTTTAAAAATGTGTATAACATTGCCAGCGGTGATAAATCTTAGATTTACTCATACGATCCAAAAAATGAACGCCAGTCGTTTTTGGTTGTTTCAAGGTGAAGAAAAAGCTTTTCCAAAAAGATGGTCGCGACATTGATCTCGAAAGCAACAATTCCTCTACAAAATTAAGGAACTGTTACTGCCGATTAGTATACAACCATTTGTTTGACGCAAGTCATCGCTGAGCTTCGAAATACTAACTCTCGACGAAGAATCATCTTCCACCAAAACAATGCAAGTTCGCACACAGCACGCAAAGCAATTGGGTTTTTAACGCAACAAAACGTCGAATTGTGGGACCATCCCCCGTACAGTCTGAACCTAAATCCCAGCGATTTCTTTACCTTTCCGAAAATCAAGAACGAACTGCGTGGTTAAAGGCTCTAGTGGTCAGAAGGAGCAGTCAGTACCTTCAAAAACGCAATTTTGACTGTGCCAACAAATGAATAGAACTTAATAATTAATCTTATTTTCTAATAATTTTTTTTACTAGGTAGATGTTTCTTCTTTCCTAAACACAGGTTACCTGTAACTTAGGTAAAACTAGATCTGATAACAAAATGGACTATATTTGAAATGAGCATGTTATCAATAGTCAGCAACAGCTTAAATACTTCAGGCAACAGACTTCTACATGCCTTATTCTTCTTTAGTTAGTTAACATTAATAATTATATAACCACTAATCATATTGTACCAACAAAAAAACATAAACAATTATCCGATTCTAAATTCCAGATGTTAGAACACCTTTCTCCAAAATTATTCCTTTTTATTGCATCAAAAGCAATATACATACGACGAAAATGGACCACGACCGCGGAAGTCTACGTACCAGATTAACAAAAATGGATATTTATTAAAAGCAACAAAATTCTCTGCCAAAGCCTGCAAACCAAATCTACAATGCAAGTAAAGGAGAAAATCAACTGAGGTAGTTCGTATACATCTCCAAATTCTGCAAAGAAAAATTTTATAGAGTAAAGTTAGGTTGAGTTAGCTTTTAGGCATTTTCTTTTTCTGTTAATTTGATTGTTGGTCTCAGGCTGCATAGGAAGAACAACTTTGCTTGAAGTTGATATGCACCCTGTGATTTCCAGGGAGAGAAGAAGGGAAGAATAAGGGAAATTGTATTTTGATTTATTCTGTATAGATAAATTTGTAAGTTTCTTCCTTTTTTTTGGAAACAAACTATTATTATTATTACTATTATTTAAATAAAGAATAAAATCAACTGAGGTGGTTTGGACACGGAAAAGGGACAAAAGAAGACACGAATAACGCCTTGTATGTATGTATATGAAGCAATACTCTTAAAATCAAAAACAAAATGAAGCTCTACCTTAACTTAGTGTTGTTAGAACGTGTTAAGGGGCGAAGGAAAGAGATGGAAATAAATAGTAGGAGGGTTTACATTGTACCTACGATAAGAAGAAATTAAGAGAATTTTGTAACAGAAACGCCGTACACCGTCGTCAGAAAGGATAGTTCGACTTAAAGATAACTATGTAGGAAATACGAAAGAAATATATCATCACTTTCATGTCTTCTCCATAGGAACATGAACGTTAGAATTCGTCAAGATTAAAATCGTTTTAAAAATACTCGGAAGACCATAATCCACCTTAACACAATCACACACCATATTTCACACACCATGACGTACGTGACTGTATAAATTTTTCGCGTAACTCGCATTTTTTTTTTATTAAGCTTTGTTTCGTGTCGCCACACAAATCGCTACATTTTACGGTCTTTGTCTCGGGAGAGTGCCTCTAATTGAACTGTTAATAACCATATATCATATTAATTTAAGCTTCGTATGGTACTTAAACAAGTTAACGTACGTACATTCGCGCAAAATAAGAAACGCTTAGGTGTTTTAAGAGACACGTGTGGGCAGGTGCGTGTCTAGTCTTACATGGCCGAGTATAATGGGTATTCTTCATATCATGTATATTATACCTACGTGAATACATACATACATGCATATATTCATATGGGAATCGATTCAAAGTTCTTCGTATAGTTAGGCATTATGTGTTATATGATCATGTTCATATTTACAAAGACCTGTTCTATTTAACGTGTATAATATAAATCATTGAGGAGAGCTACAGAAGTATAATGTACGAGGATAGATCAGTAGTTTCACTTAAAGAAAGTGAGCAGCACAAGAAAACATTTTACTTTACTATTCAACTCCAAAACGTAACTGTCAAAATCTATATCTATCTTAAGTATCTCACGTAAATACAAAGGGTACAAGGAAAGTTTTGCAATATAACGCTAAAATGAATCGTAGGAAGCTGCTTGTTGTTGCATGTTCAGACATGTTCATACGTGCATAATAGCCGCCGCGCTATGTCGGTGGGCTCAGTTATTCATTAGCAGCGAGAGCGTAAAGTGCTTGCGATGGCATCGTGGTCACGAAATGAGAAAAGGGCAGTTCTGCGCTATAATTTCGTGCGTGGTTTAAACATATACCAGTACTTCGCAGAAATGACTCTTGCACTAGGTGATGTTTGCCCACATCGCTCAACGATATTCAGGTGATATAGAGAATTCCAAGGAGGAAATCTAACTGTGGAGGATGCTGAGAGGCCGGGAATGCCACGAATGCATGATCATTTGCACGTGAAGAAACGTGTTCTCTCTGGGTGCCGCATCGACTGACTGAAGAGAAAATGACACGACGTGTGGCTTGGTGCCGAGAGATGCTAAAAGTTTAATAAGGGACAATCTCGGTATGTAAACAACATCGTGACAGGTGATGAGACTTGGCTGTACTACTACGATGTCCTTTGGTCGGTACACCAAAGCTTAAAACAAAGTTTGGGTCTTTGATGATGAGGACACACCCGCAGTTGTCAGAAAATCCCGATCTATAAAGAAGAAAATGATGTATTTTTCAAATCGAGTGGAATTGTGGAACGTGTCGTTTTGGACACGCAGACGACAGTCACAGCTAAGTGATATACTGAACAGTGCCTGTCTAAAGTCATTGGGTCTATGAAGAACCTAAGGCCAAAGTCGAAAATGGACACCTGGTTTGTCCGTCACGATAATGCTCTTGGCAAAACTGGTTTAAAGATAGGTTTCAGAGGATGGAGCGGTGTATTGAGTGTGGAGGAAATTACTTTGAAAAAATTAAATAAACAAAGTTGTATTGTAAAACTTTCCTAGTACTCTTTGTATATTTACTGTATTTCGTTCATTTGTGGTACGAAAGTTCTAAATAATAATTCGAAGAAGTTCATGCAACACGCCTTTTCAAACATGGAAATTGTGTTTGATCATTATTCTTCAATACACATTGTTGTTTACTAACAATGCTTTCCACTATTCTGAACGAAGTATCCGTGGTCTAACTTCTTCTACTGTTCATAAATGATTTCATTTCTCTGGGTACATAAACAAACAAAACATGAGAATTTTGTCTTCTGAAATTACACACCAATAAATTGACTCTTCTATTTTCACAGACAGGCTTGGCGACCAGTTTCTCAAAGGCATGTAATTAATTGGACCAATTTTCCTGATAGAAGTGTGAAGGTTGATAGGTGCCCAAGTAATTTTTGACGAGCACTTTTTTATAATTTATATGATGATGAGCTTTTGAATGGTTATTTTTAACAGAATAATTCAAGAATACAGAAGACAAACTTTAGCACTCATGCAGGAATTTTTTAATGAACGAAGTGTTACATTTCTTCAGCGATTTAAAAATTCTTGAGTGATGTCCACTTAAAGACCTAGAAACAAGGCAACTACGGAAGCATTCAACTCCATAGTTCTTCATTCATTCAAAATTGACTTAAGCACATGATAAAACTCCAGTGCAACTTTTAAGCATCAAATCTATAGGTGAATATTTTGAACATCTTTCGCAGTTTTCTAAATAAAACTCTACGGTTATATTTTAAGTTAGTTGTTTGACTGTTAAGAGAACCAAAAATTATGCATTTTTAAGAAATCATTGTGTTACAGGTACATTTGGCGTTTTTATTTGTTTTGATATTCAATGATATAACTTTCGTATAAAATTTTGATTCTATTTTTGTACAACGCTGTATATTCTCACATTAATATTATGTGCAAAAATTGGAGTAAGCGCTTTTATAGTTGCGACCACCGACTTGCGGTAGTAATATTTAATAATTTCTAAACGTTGCTCGTTCATGAACTTGGCCATGATAAAAATGTTAACCTTGACTAACGTTTTGACGCTGACTGATCATGAAAAATGTTCAAATCAAATCAAAGAAAATGTTCGTATTAAGAAACAAAATTGTTATGTCCTATTTAAAACCTTATATATATATATATATATATATATACATATATATACATATATATATATATATATATATATATATATATATATATGTATATTACTATTGTTATTATCATTAGATTATTTCGATTATTGCATTACAATGGGTAGAACAGTGGTGCTCATTTTACAAAGTCGCAAATAAAACCGTTCTTTTTTAAAATAAAAACAAAAGCTTACTATTTTAGTAAAATTCATTAATTTTATTCAAAGCAGCTGAATTCGGCTTCAATACAACCTTTTGCACAGTCAACTAATATGTAAAATGAATTTTTAGCAGAGTACGGAGAGTGCTCGAATTAAACTCACTCGCGAACGAATTCAATTGGAGCGAGTTATATTTTCTATATTAAAAAGAACTATTCTTACGAGTTGAGTTTGTGCTCGCGAGTTAAATAATAAAACTCGCGAGCACAAATTTTAAAACAAGCGAATTAAATAAAATTGTGCTCGCGAGCAGAATTTTTTCGTACCCTGATTTTTAGTTAATCTTTAGAGATGTCCTTCAATATCGTTGTCGACGCCTTTTTAATGGCTTCGACGTCGGTCACGCTGTCCTTTCATTGGCCAATGTAGTATGGAGAATAGATAGAAGTCACACCCCTGTATGATTGGCCCCCCGGCCAAATCCGATGAATACGGGAATGGTTGATAGTTAAAGTGCCATTTGTAGTTAGAACATTTTACATTATCATGTAACAAACGCCAGCTACCATTTTCACGATCTTGAGGGCGCATACGACGAATACGCATTGACTGTTTAACTAATTGGTACAAACTCTTTGTGCACTTTGCCTTTCAAATCACAAAAACAACGACTTTTTTCGCTTGGATACTTCTATTCAGAGCGTTGCCGCGGTCTCTGGATCATATTGAAAAAAACACGTTTCATCGCCAGTTAAAATAGAATATCTGAAGTTTTCGTCAAGTCTGTACAATGCTGAATTCAATTAGCTTGTGTAGTACAAACCTTGCGCAAATCTTTCCAGTTCCAAATGCTGTGTCAAAATGCGATGAATTGAATCTTTGGAAATATGTAATTCCATTCCCACGTATTACAATGAGGATTTTTGATAAAGTCAAGTAGAAGTTCGATGTTACTTTCCGTAACCACAGATTTTTTGCACCAGGATGTTTGTCGTCATTTATGTCTGTACGACTGTCTTGAAATCGTTTATAGCACTCATACACACTCGTGATAAACACGTATCACCATACACTTGCTTAATGAAATTAAACGTTCCAGTAAACTCGGTAAATTGGATTTATCTGCTTCTGGGTTTCCGGTAAATTGGAGATTAAAACAGAGATTGATATTTGTTCTTTGTTCAAAATGCATTTTCCGACCAATTCCAAATACACGCTGATACTTTATGTGTAATTTCTTTGCTTCTAATGATTCAAATATCATGATATTTTGACATAACATTGGTGAAAGATCTACCTTACCGACACATATTCTTTTAACAGATGAAGCCACTAAGAATTACTCTTTTAAAAAAGTTGTCTGCAACAGACTGTGTATACCATTTTATAGCAAAAATAAGTAGATGTTCGAATGAAATAGGTATTAATATCATACAGTACAGAAACCAATTAATTCATTCAGATTTTATTTTTTTATGTTAATTCTAACTTATTTTTTAAAATATAATTTGGTTGTGCTATATTCGTATAAAAACTGTTATTCAATACTTGTATAATTATTTAATTGGTTCATTTAAATTACGCCATTAGAAAAGATAGTTCTATTAAGCATTTAAATTTGCTTTGAAACCATACGATTATTTCCAAAGTATTAGATTCTTTTTTTGTACAAAATACCCTAAGGCATTAGTCATTTCTACACCCAAGGTAAACTTAACCATGTATTCTATCATCTCCAATTCATTACTTCTAATTACTGTTATTAGAAGGCTCGTTCTGCCATCTACCGTAAAATAATCGAAGCAAATGAGACGTAAATATGTTATTATCTCTTTATTTACGAAATATTCTTCATAATTTATTATTCTTTTTTTTCTATTATTTCTTTTTAAATTCATTCGACATCAACTGTGCTGGATGTTTCGTGATAACTCTTAAAAAAATATCAACGCATTTATCTCTACGTTAATGAATCGCATTAATTAAAAAGATATGGACCGTGATCTGTCGGTAGAGAGACAGTGACTGCATTGTGCCTGTGCGGTTGGACGAATCCTGTCCAGAATGTACAGTAGGACTTCATGCTCTAATAATCGATTACGTGAATTATGCTCGCCCCGTTCGGACCATCGGTGCGAAATAATCGAGTCCATTTCGTTCTTGGCGTTGCGATTGCGGTTTCACAAATGGATTAATTTATGCGATAGCATTTACCAGTCACATTCTAATGCACAAAGTTACTAATACGTGAAGTGTGGGAAAAGTATTGGATTCGAGACGAAAGTGAGATTTTGGGATGACCAGTAACGCCAATTAGATACGGAATTTTGGACTTTTTTCTATGTGTAACTGCTAGGAAGGAAGATGTACCGTACACACTGTATACAATGTCTGGTCATTAAATTAGGACCACTGGACGATTCTTAAAATTTCCTAATCTCTCTGTATAAGGTAACATTCCATTGAAAGTCTTAACCAACTTAAACTGTCTTAAGTTTTCTTAACTTTTGATTCGATTATTCCTTTTCTTTTATCCAAATTATCTATTAGCGTTTCCTTTGTTACTCCCTTCTTCTATTTTTTAGCTGTTCCCTTTCTTCTTGGTCCTCCGAATAATTTCCACCAGGTTCAGGATTCTTTAAGATGAAGTTTTTAATAATCCTTTTCTTTTGCCCCATTATTACTCCCTTCTTCTATTTTTTGCTATTCCCTTTCTTCTTGTTCCTCCAAATAATTTCCTCCAGCTTCAGAATTCTTTAAGATGCATTTTTTTTAACAGTCATTCTCTTTTGTCTCAATTATCTATTAGTGTTTCCTTTTTACCACGTTCTTCTATTTTTTGGCTCTTCCTTTTCTTCTTCCTCCTCCAAATAATTTCTTCCAGCTTTAGAATTCTTTAAGATGCATTTTTTAAACAGTCCTTCTCTTTGTTTCACGCCACTCTGGTCCAACTAACCACAGAGCATTCTCTTGCAACCAAAACTATTTAACTTCAGAGTCGATGGGCCGACTTCACCAAGTAATGATTTCTTGCGCTTAGGATTTTCGAAATAAATCCATTTTTCATTACCCGTCACTATTCGATGCATCATTTCATAGACGATTTTTCGATTTTTCATTTGCCTGTCATCCAATTGGTGTGGCACTCATTTTCCCATCTTCTGAATTTTTCTCCATTGCTCTTAATCAATTGCTATACGTTTCTTGGGCCACATTTAACGCTTCTGCGAATTGTTTTTGAGTTTGGGTTGGATCTTCATCCAATAACTTCTGCAATTTCGCATCTTCAAACTTTTCCAGTCTACCAGAACGTTCTTTGTTTTGCACATAGAAATAACCACTTTTGAATTGTCGAAACCACGCCTCACAAGTTTTTATGGTTGGAGCATGCTCACCGCAAGTTTTTACCAGCAAATGATTACTTTCAGCAGCTTTTTTCTTTTGATTAAACAAGAAAAGTAGTAATGGGTGCCGCGAATGCATTTTTTTCAGGAAACTCGATATTTTCAGAGGTATAAATCTATGACAGTGTTACTTTCGCAAAACATAACATACATGGCTTTGAAGCTTGATGTTAGTAGAGTAAAATGATGTATGTGTCAATTCATTACATTCCATACTTAAGCCTAGCGACATCTGTTAGAAAAACCGGTAATGAATTTCTGGTATATCCGGTATCTGGTGGATGGTTTAGGAAACTATTGTTAATGTTGTGCATTCTATGAACCAGTTACCTTTGGCATTTTTTAAAACTTTATCCAGTCCCTTCAGTGTGAACGTCTTTAATAAAATATGATCCAAATATATTCAATATACGAGACTTTAAACTAACAAAGTCTGGCATTAAATTAACTAAAAATTTTTGTAGAAGATCATGATTTATGTTGGTATACTATTATATTTTTTGTCTTAGCATAATATACAAAGCGTTACTCCGTAAAAAGCTGATGAAATATGCCGTGGAATACCTTCTTAGATATAAACGAATCGCAAAAGCGAAATATTAAAGTCTGTATCTTCGCTTTGTTTAACTTTGATTGTTTACATTTCACCGTTGCATTAGCTCCAGCACGATGATCTGTATCCGACGTGCGATGAATCATTTCTCGCAAATGAATATCTAAACGCAGCTATTAAAGAAAACATATGTATGTATGTATCAGTATGCGTATGTACACATTAATTTCGCAGAATTATATTATATTATTTGCGCATATACGTGTGCGTACTTACGGTTGTCGACAAAATAATAATTAATAAAGAAGTCAAGTGCAGAGATAGATAAGCAGAATTATAACATTGTTTAAATTTTTGCAATTTTGCCGAGTGGCAAAATCATTGTTCTTATTTATACGATACTGCAAATGGAACAAAGGATTGCTTGATTGGCGAAATCTTTGTCTGTACTAAGGAGATTTTGTTTTATATAATAGGATAAATTGCACGCCATCTAAACGAAAGAATGTAAACATGGAAAAATAATCATTTCGTCGAACAATACAAAAACGAAAGTTTAATAAATATTTAAAGTTGTAATCGCGGTTATAGATAACAGTGGCATAGGAGTCTACGCGTAAGTCAAAGAAAAGAAATCGGCCATAATTTTGCATTATGCGTTGTAGATTTCAAAGTTCATTGATTCCGAACAATAGATGACCTACTCAGACCCCAGGCACGGATCCAAATGAAGCCAGCAAGTTCTAAAGCATTAGGGCTGTCCTCTTAATATTGAGTTACAATTAATGCATTTTTCCATTCGTGAAAGACAATTTTCAAAGCATTTTCCCCAACCCTGAAGACCAAATATAAGCTAGTAATATTTGACTATTTATATGTTTACATTACGACATTTAGATAAATCGGTTGATTAGTTTATTTTTGACAGTTGATTGAAAAAGAAGCAACACGTCGTTTTGTTATAATGGAAAAAGCAGACTATCGTGCTGTGATTAAATACTTCGTAATTAAGGGTATGAAAGCTACCGAAATAAAAGATGAGTTACAGAAAACAATAGGTGAATCTGCTCCATCATCCGCCACAATAAGTAGATGGCTAAATGAATTTAAACGTGGTAGAACAAGCTGTGTTGATGAAGCGCACTCTGGAACACACAAAATTGTAACTTCTAAGAAAATGATTATAAAAATCCATAATATTATTACGCAAGATCGACGACTCAAAGTGAGAGAGATAGCAGATATGGTAAACATTTCAGCAGAAGGCGCGCAACACATTTTAACGAAAGGGCCTTTCCAAGCTTTCGGCAAGATGAGTGCCGCGATTGCTTACGACTGATCAAAAGTTCACTCATTCGCGCATTTCCAATGAGTGTTTGGACCTTTATAAGCGGGATCCGGTTGATTTTTGTAGGCGATCTGTTACTTGCGATGAAACTTGGATACACTACAGTACACCCGAAACTAAACAACAGTCGCAACAATGGTTAGAACGTGGTTCTGCACCTCCAAGAAAGCGAAAACCAGTTTATCGGCAAACAAGGTGATGGCATCAATTTTTTGTGATTCAAAGGGCACTTTGCTCATTGATTACCTTCACAAAGGTGCCACAATAAACGGACAATATTATGCAGAACTTCTACAAAAATTAAATGTTGAGATTCGTGCTAAACGGCCAGGAATGGCAAAGAAAAAGATTCTGTTTCACCAAGACAATGTTCCCTCGCATACCAGCACAGTTGAGATGTCCAAAATCCATGAGTTGCATTTCCAATTAGTACCGCATGCGCCTTATTCGCCGGATCTAGACCCTTCCGACTTCCGCCTTTTTCCAAAATTGAAAACAGCTCTAGGTGGAAAGAAATTTTCGTCTAATGACGAGCTTATCATCTTCGTAAATGAGTATTTTGCAAGCCTTCCGGAATCGCATTTTAGAGATGGCATAAGGGCATTGGAGCACCGTTGAAATAAATGTATTGCTCTTTTAGGAGAACATATTGAAAAATAAAAATTATTTTATATTTAAAAAATTCGTTTTTCTTTTCCATTCACACTACTTGTCAAACTACCCTCGTATATAGGTAGATTAACACAATACACTAAAGGAAACAGATCAAACAAATTCTTAAAACATATTATATAACAAAAATCATACAAAACAAAAATGAAGCACCAATAGAAAAACTAGACACTAAAACGATAATTAACAGTATTTTCTGAAAGTTCAAAAAGTTACAAAGAATCAAATGAACAAAAACGTCGAAACATTCAATTTAATAGAAATCAACAATTTTACAAAAATCTAGAAACAATTGACAATTTGCAATTTGCACCACCTAATGCTGGCCAAATTAAGACATTTTGAGAAAACGCGGTTAGATTCTGTAGAATATAAGAATGCAGCTATATTTCACAACAAAAAGATTACATAACTACCATTAAGACATACCGCTCAAAACTGGAAAGCACCAGGTGTTGCTCACATACATAATTTCTGGTACAGAAAAAGTAAACAAAAGAACATTTGCTAATGTTTAAAGAAAGAATGACGAGTCCATAGCCAATACACGTAACAGTTGAATTCTTTGATTATATGTTATGTAACGTAAGACACCAATGTATAAGACTATCAATTTGAGGAGTCTCGGAAGCTCTTTCTTGTAATAAGTACCACCACTAGACTTCCCTTTTTTATAGTAATGACGCTTGATCTTCGATTTGTCTTTGAGGTATATGTCGGTTGTAAACCAAGTAGGGCAATTTGAAGTTTGCATGCGTTGAAAAGATTGGCACAGCGATATTCGGGGCACAGCTTCTCGTAGATTGTATTCACAGCTTCATCAACGTTAGTATACACATATAGGAAGGACAAGTCTATTAATAGAAGGTCAAAATAAAGTTTATGATAATCAGATCGATGGAAACTGTAGCATTTATTATTGTTACTAGGAAAAAATTAAAATTTAGATGACCGAACATACAAATAATTAATAATCAAGGCCATATGAGGTTCTCTGAAACAAATGGCAACAGTTCACGTTGAACACCAAATACATTATTGCATTTAGATCATACTAAAGCTAATAATCAACTATTAGAATTTAAAATATTATCATGTTGCTTAAGGCCAAGTGAGACCGAAGTAAAGGCATTCACTCTGGCATCGGCATAGGAATAATCAATAAAATTCGGCAAATTAATGGTAATTCTAAGAAGCATGGGCTTATCGACAATGAATATTTATGTACGTCTAGTAATACTTCGTACAACCGCAAGCACGAATTTGGTGGAATGTAAAAGACTATGACATACCAGGTGTACCGGAAAGTTATTACCGGTTTTTCTAATAGATATCGCTAGACTTAAGTAAGCGATGTTATAATTTGACACATATGTCTTTTTATTCTACTGACGTCAAGCTTCAAAGCCATACATGTTATATTTTGTGAAAGTAACACCGGCATAGATTTATACCTCATTGAAAATGTCAAGTTTCGTGCGTGAAAAAGCGCATTTGCGACAAGCATTACTTTCCTTATTTAATCAAAAGAAAAAAGCCCCTGAAAGTCATCGTTTGTTGGTAGAAACTTACGGTGAGCATGTTACAACCATAAAAACAAGAGAGGCGTGATTTCGACAATTCAAAAATGTTATTTCGATGTAAAAAGCAAAGAACATTCTGGTAGACCTTAAAAGTTTGAAGATGCGAAACTGCAGGAGTTATTAGATGAAGACCTAACCCAAACTCAACAATGGACAGAAGCATTTAATGTTCACCAAGAAAAGATTAGCGATCAATTACGAGCAATGGCAAAACTCCAATAGATAGGAAAACGGGTGCCACTTCAATTGAATGATCGGCAAATGGAAAAATTGATAAATCGTATGTGAAATGCTGCTTCAAAGGTATGATCGGAAGTAATTTCTGCGTCGAATGGTGACGGGTGATGAAAAATGGATTTATTTCGAAAACGCTAAGCGCAAATAATCATGGTTATCACCTGTCGAAGCCGGTCCATCAATTCCAAGGCCAAGTCATTTTGGTCGCAAGACAATGCTCTGTGTTTGGTTTGACCAGAGTGGCTTGGTGCATTACGAATTGTTGAAACCTGATGAAAGAGTTAATACTGATCGCTATCGACAACAAATTATTAATTTGAACCGTGCATTGATAGAAAAATGTCCAGAATGGGCCCGAAGAAGTGCCAAAAATCATGGTTATCACCTGGTGAAGTCAGCCCATCGACTCCAAGGCCAAATCGTTTTGCTCAACAGACAATGTTTTGTGTTTAGTGGGACCAGAGTAGCGTGATGTACTACAAACTTTTGTAACCTGGTGAAACAGTTAATACTGACCGCTACCGACAACGAATTATTAATTTGAACTATGCATTGATAGAAAAACGTCCAGAATGGACCCGAAGACGGTAAAGTGATTTTACAGCACGATAACGCGCCGTCTCATACAGCAAAACAAGTCAAGGAAGCGTTGAAAGCACTTAGATAGGACAAAATATTGCTCCCGCCTTACTCTCCAAACCTCGTCCCGTTCGACTATCACCTTTGTGCGTCAATGGGATACGCGCTTGCAGAGCAGCACTTCGCCAATTTCGAAAAAGTTAGAAAATGGCTCGATGAATGGCTTCGCTCAAAGGGCAAACATTTTTTTTTGGTATGGCATCCATAAATTACCTGAAAGTTGGGCAAGATTTGTAGAATCAAATGACCAATACTTTGAGTAAATACATTTTTCCATTTTCCTGAAAATTATGTTTTTTTCCAAAGCACCGATAATAACTTTCCAGTACACCTGATACATTTGAAGATATTTCAAAGTAAGTTTTAAAATTAGTACATCGACATGCATAATTCGTAATCGTTAACCTCTTACGTATACATGCTGACTACAAAATAAAAATGCTGTTGAATATTACTTCAATAGATAATAGCCTAGAAGACCTTCATGAAATGTGATAAAATTTTTTTCGGTCTATAATTATGCACACTATCAATACCTGAATTTTCATTCAAGGACTGAATTGGGGAAACGTGGGTTCATATTATATAAAAACATAAAAAAGATTTAACTTAACACTAACAATAGTCGGTAATCGTGGGGAAAAAAAATTCAAACACTATAGCTTGATTAAAAAGAATCAAGTAGGCTACATTGTCATATACAAAATTGTATGAGATGCCTGAAGCAATAGGACACACTAGCCAATTATTATTTAATAAATAAAGACGAAGGCATGATTAGTCACTGCATGTTAGTTGAGAAATGCTTGAAAAGCTACTCATCCTGACAAAAATGTTTAATCTGTTGTGTTTGTTTTTGTTTCAAATCGCTAAACAATATGAATAACTAAGATAATAAGCACGAAAGTTTTAATATAACAACCATGTATATATAATACATAGCTAAACTACCACTTTAAATATCTGAACTTGAAATATTTAATCGTTCATTATCCACAGCGACAAGAGTACGTATCTAGGAGAAACTATTGCACCAGTTTGAGTATTAAAATACTTAGAATTGCTGCTTAACACAAACAAACCTAGGTATGTTCGTGCGCATACGCAGTACATCTGCGAATTTCAAAAATTCGTATGAATAAAACGAAGTAATCTTGACATGTACGTGAACGCAATAAACGCATAAACATGTACATAAATGCAACATTAAAACGCATTATCGCGCGTTTATTTTTATCTTTGTCGTTCGCAAGGGCGATGTTTATGTGCAACAACTGCATGTGAACGAAGATATTAACGTACTATTCATAAAGCCACGCAAATGACGGAAAATAATAATTTAACCTTAAAATAGTAATTGTAAGGGGTGATTCATTTGGAGGTACTGTTTTCAAAAATTAAAAAATAGAATCTACATTTCTATCAGGTATTCTTTACTATCTTACAAAAGAACGATTCTTGACATTTATTTTTTAAAAGTAATTTCCTTCAAACTGTGGCCGTAACTGCGCCTAACATGGTCCATTCTGAAGTTCCACTTTTCGACGACTCGTTGGAGCATTTCAAGTGGTACTTAGGGTATAACATGAGTAAAGTTGGCTTCCAAATGCTTAAATGTAGCTGGTTTGTCCATGTAGATATTGGACTTTACGTAGCAGCAAAGAAAAAGGTCTATGTCTGTAATATTACATGATTTAGGCAGCCATTGCATAGGTCCATTACGTGAAATTAAATGTTCAGAAAATTGTTCTCTCATAAAGTCATGTTTTCAAGGACAGTACGGCAAGTTGCGTCGTCTTGTTGGAACCAAAAGTCGTGGAGATCGTGGGTTTCAATTTCAGGCAGCAAATAGTCCATTATAATGGCGCGATAACGGGCGCCATTCACAGTTACGTTGCGGCCGTCTTCAATTTTGAAGCAATATGGACCGATGAGTACACTTGCCCATAAACCACACCAAACCGTGTTTTTTTCTGGATGTAATAGCAGCTCTTGAACCTCTTCAGGTTGCTCTTCGCTCCAAATACAGCAATTGTGCTTATTGATGTAGTCATTAAGCCAGAAATGGGCCTCATCGCTGAACAAAATTTTGGTCGAAAACAGTGGATATTCTTCAAGCTTTCTAAGAACCTAAAGACTGAAACATTGACAATTCGAAAAATCGGCCGCTTTCAATTCTTGAACGAGTTGAATTTTGTATGCTTTTAAACCAAGATCCTTACGTAAAATACGGCAAATTGTGCCATGCAATAAACCAAGCTGTTGAGATCTACGCCGAATCGATTCTTCACGATCATCGCGTACACTCTCAGTTACCGTCGTTATATTTTCTTCACTACGTGTTGGATGTAGTCTATTTGGTCGTGTATTAACCAATAATGAAAATTGCGTTTCAAAGTTTTCAATGGTATAGCGATTTGTGCGCTCGGTGGGCCGATTACGTAGACCATAAATGGCTCTAAGTACACGAAACACATTTCTCGTGGAACGCTAATTTTCGTAATACAGTTGAATAATTTGTAGACGCTGTGCCGAGCTGAGTCTTTCCATAACAAAATGTCACACGATACTTAACTAAAATATCGTGAAAGTTTGCCAAGACTCACATTTTATCTATCAAAAAATCGCTGTTGAAAAAAGTACATCATAATGAATTACACATTACTTCTTTTCATCTTTTTTCAGCTGCATAAATTTAGTTCAGTTTAGCAGTATTTCTAACATTCACGGGAATTTTCGACGTTGCCTCTACGAATATTTCCTCTTCGATTAATGCTCAACTTGAATCCTTTCTTATTGTTCCCGCGGATGCTTATCATCCCGCGCTTTCTATATTTCTCACGACTCGTATTGCCGACTCCTATTGCCGGTAAGCTCATTCGATATCCCTCAAATTCAAACTCCTAATATAACTTTCTCAGAGCAAATTATTGTGATTTGTATAATCGCTTATATTTAAATGGCTAATCAGATTTAAATTACTGCCACGACGTTGAAGTTTGCATTGCAGCGCTGCAGCATTTCGATTTTTTTCCAAAACATCATTCACATATGCTATACATGATGAATATTGTCTTTCTTCCATTTCTATTTATGTTGTTTTTTTCTTTTCAAGACAAGATTTAATAGAAATATAGACAATGTGTTCTGCAAGGCTATTTTCTTGTCATCTTTGTTCATTTTATCCGGTACAATAAATACTTTAATAATTTTGAATAGTTACCCCCAACCGTTTACTTGTTTGAGATCTACAAATAATGTACTGCGACATTCCATACTCAGAATGATTCACCTCTGTTCACTTTAGTGTAAATATTTGATCCATGACATCTTTGTTTGGTCTAAAACGTCACTGGTAATCCCATCCGATACTTTTTGTACATTTCTTGACTGTTGTTAGAATCTTATGGTGTCTGGCAACGTTTTATCTCTGTAATGGTTGTATATCGCCTTATCTACTTTTTTGTGTACTAAGTTGAAGAATGCTTTTATCCGTTTTCTAATATTTGGTCTTTATTCGACATCTGATATATTTATTAATTCTTTTGTAATTCATTATACAGTCCTTCCTCAGTTAAAATACGAAGGTAGTTAGATGTACCCGATCTGTCGCATAGACGGTGGTTCTTGTGTAAAAAGAATGACTATGGTAGAAAGTACCAACCTTATGCAGCTCAAGTTTGAAGTTTGACGACGCTATGTTATTTAGTATTTCTTCAGCAGCCATTAATAGTGATCACAGTAAATTTGTAAATATGGAAAAAATTGGTTTTTGTTATGTAATGCAATACTTTCATTTGAAAAGTGGAATAGGATTCTACTCTGGTGGAGTCTCCTTCTTCGTTTATAACAGCAAAATGTTGGGTGGTAGAGTTTAAACGGGGCTGCGGGGGCTGCCAAACAAACATGGCATGGCAATGGTTGACCAAATGAGGTGACTACTCCAAAAATGGTGGAAAACCCCTCGAAATAGTTTTGGATGACCGTGCGCTAACAGATATTGTAGGCATTACAAAGCTGCTGTACATCGCATGTTGATGAAAATTTGGAGATGAGTAAGTTGTGCGTAAGATGGGTGCCGAGATTGCTTACAATGGAACAAAAATAATGTCGTGAGGATGTTTCAATCGAGTCACAGCAATAAAGCCGAGTTTTACGTCGATTCATAATTATGGATGAAACGTGGGTCCATCACTTCACACCTGAGATAAAGGAATAGCCTAAACAATGGATTAATAGGGGAGAATCGGCTCCAAACAAGGCGAAGGCAGTCCCACCTGCAGACAAAGTAATGGCGTCATTGCTTTTGTAGCGTTCAAGTGACAAAATCAAGAAAAATCGACAGCATCTGGCGAAAAAAAAAATTTTTGCTTCATCAAGAAAATTCACCTATTCACATGATGGCCAAAACCTATGAGTTAAAGTTCGAATTGCTTCTATATGCACCCTATTCGTCAGATTTAGCCCCCTCGAATTGTTTTCTGTTGCCTAACTTGGTAAAATGGCTCGGTGGTAAAAGATTTGCCAACAGTGAAGAAGTGGCGTCTGCTATTTTCAAGAGCTCAACGAATCTCACTCTAAAGAGGGTATTAAAGCTATTGAACATCGCCGGAAAGGTGTATCGACTTAAAAGAAGACTACGTAAAGATATTTTTTCCCAATTTTTGTGTTTTATTTGTTAGGTCAGGTATTTCTAGGACTACCCTCTATGCTATCCCCACAGAGATTTCCTTCTCTTCTCAGTTTCATTTTTCATCTTTTCTGTAATTTAAAATTGTTGTTTAAACATGCTAGTAAATTTTTTTTTCATTTACAATATTTGTTTTTTGATGTTCAAGAAAAGGAAGGAAACATTCAAAGAGATATTCGAACACGTTTTTTTCTAGCAAAAAACAAAATGTCTCCGTTAGAGGAAATGCTAACTTGTAGTGAGTAATATTATTGAATTGTTCTTCACCTGGTAAAAGAATTTCTAGCCAATCATTTTTCAACGCAAAACTCTGGTGAATTGTAATACCTTTCTTGATCTTCCGTTTCAACAACGCTTCGGTATTTTGTTCTTTCTTAGCTGAAATCCATTGCAAATTTGCAACGTCGCAATTAAAAACACTACGTCAGTCACATCACGAAACACTTAAACCGGAAAGTAAAGGGTCATTACACAAAAAGGACGGCGACCGAACGTATTGTAAAATTACCCATGGAGATAAAAACTAATTTTATTGCATCATCTGGCCGTATGTATCTCCCCGGGTGAAACCTTCCCGTATCCACTCTCTTCACGAACCAATTTGGCAGTCGTTCAGGCACGTAACGGCGGTAACGATGTAAAAGTGGAACGATAATTAAAATATTACTGGTAGCTTAAAAAAGATTTCACCACGTCCATTTAAAAAGAGAGCTCAATGTTATATGTATGGGAATTACGTCGTTTAAATTTGTAATCAACATTTAATAGGTTTTCAAGCGTGATGATTCGAGAAATTAAACTAAAATCTTTAACTTCGATATTAATATTTTTACTTTGAATATTCATGGAATTTAATCGTTACTTTCACATTTAAACCTTCCGATCTATTGCGTTTCATTTATCTATCCGCCTTGACAAATTCCAGAAACAGTTATTGGTGAACATTACATGACTTAATTACTTAGTACAGATAGCTATAGAATCTCTACCTCCCTATCGATTCCTCTCCACTTCTATGTCGTGCAATACTTTTCCATCTAGTTCATACCCTTCTTTAAGCGGCTTACTATCTTGTCTTTTAGTAATACATGTTATATTTTCAGCAACTGCTGTTAATTGATTTATATACACTTAATGTAAAGGGTGTTTAAAAATGCGCGGGTTTTTTTTAAGAATAAATAAAATATAGATGGCGCACTGAATTTGTCTGGGTATGTAGGCATTTAAAAAGTGTTATGTATGACATTTATAAAAATGGCTCCGTACACGATGCAACCACGCGTTCGAATTGTTGAATTATTTTATGCAAATCAGCGTTCTGTGAAGAGTTTTTAGAAAATTACGTGAATTTTATGGTTTACATAATCGTCCATCTGTAAGCACTATTGGTCGAATTATTGAAAAATTTCAAGAGACCGGTTCCGTGGAAGATCAAAAAAGAAACAAGAAAAACAAACTGAAAATATAAACGGCTACCCTCGTATTACAAGGAATCAAAAGAAAAAAATGACCTAATTGCTGTAAACCAGAAGGGAAAATGGGTTGTACGTGGATTGTCTCTTAAATTTTTGCATATAAAACCGGAATCAAACAGTAAATAGCTTTTAAAAACTTAATTGTTTTTCGAAGTATTCTCCGCGAAAGTAGTTATATTAATGGATTAAAAAATACGATTTGTATAGGGTTAAATAAACTTAATTTGATGAGAATAAATAATTGTACTGTTATGGTTATTGTTAAAGGTTTTATTTGATATTATATTATAAAAGTTATTAAAAATTAATTATCTTTTATTTATTTTACTTATAATAAAAGAAATTCAGAAAAATCTAAACCTAAAACACAGAAATACAAAGTATTGAATTAAAGATTTTCTTTATAATTATAATAAAAGTCTATAAAGAATATGAATCTTAATTATAATAAAAATAGCATGTTTGTTTGAGATGCAATTTAATAGAGAATAATATAATTTAAACAATTTACTTAAAACTTGGATAATTTTATTATATCAAAATTGATAATCATTTATTTATTTACATAATTTAAAACACATTATTATTTTATAACATTTTGACGCAACACAACGTGCTGCATAAATATCTTTATCTTTATCTCTACTTATATCTAAAATAACAGCATTTATAAAAATATATAAATACATAGCGTGAATGTACACTATTTTGAAAATAAATGTGTGCTTACACGTATTAACGTTATCCTCTTAGAAGCCTATCTGCAATCATATATGTGTCTAAATCTTAACCAGAATTTTATTTGTAAGGAACTATAAGTAGATACAAAGGCTGTCCAAAAATTAACGCAAGATTTGAATTAAATAGAAAACACAGTTTTTAGTTTTTTGATTGCTATTTTTTTATTGAATCATAAAGTACATAGGATAGGGTTATCCATGGAATATCACATCGGGCAAATGGCCTCCATGGCTTTGCATGCACATACGCACTCGTTTGTCGAAATTTTCCATGACCATTATGCATAAATGTGGCTGAATTTCGTTGATGTAGCGTTGAATCTCTTCCTTTAATGCACGGGTGGTTGTGGGCTTGTTGACATAGACCTGTAATTTCAAATAACCTCATAAAAAGAAATCTAATGGTGTTAAATCACACGATCTAGGGGGCCTATCCTGATCACCGAAACGAGAGAGTACACGACCTGGAGATGTTTCATACAGTAATTGAATTGTTTCACGGGCTGTATGGCATATGGCACCGTCTTATTGAAACCATTTATTGGCAACATCAATATCATCCAATTTCGGTAGAAAGAACTGTGTTGTCGCGATATCGAACACCAGCAACAGTCACTGCTTGACCAGCCTCATTTTCAAAAAGTATGCTCCAATTATGCCTCCGGCCCAAAATCCACACCAAATAGTGACAGGTTGATGATGCATTTGTTTTTCGATAATCACATGTGGGTTCTCAGAACCCCAAAAACGGCAATTTTGGCGATTAACAAAGCCATCAAGGCGAAAATGTGCTTCATCGCTTAGGATGATTTTGCTCAAAAAATCAGCATCCATTTGTTGATATTCAATAAACCATTCAACAAACTCTCCTTGCTGTGCATGGTCATTAGGCTTCAGTTGTTGTGTTAATTGATTTTTGTAAGCATGGAGACACAGATCTTTAGTGAGTATACGCTGCAGAGAGCTTCTTGAAATTTGCAATTCTTGTCCACGACGTCGAATTGAGGTTCCTGGATCTCACGCACTGCTTCGATATTGACATTTGAACGTTTTTGGACGACCAGTGTGTTTGGCGTCTCCAACGGATCCAGTCTCCCTGAATTTTTCAATTAATCTCTTTATAGTTGACGAAGTTAAAACACTATTCCGACCATATTTTGTATGAAATTTTCTAACTGCGGCCGCCAAGCTTTCATTATTTTTGAAATATTGTTCAATAATGAAGACACGTTGTTCTATCGTGTAACGCTCCATTTTTACTAACCCTAAACTGTCAGCTGTCAAATTGTTTTCTTTTAGGGTTGCCAACACTTTACTGCACAAATTACGACAAATTCAAATCTTGCGTTAATTTTGGGACACCCATTACATATATCTTAATTTTCGAAAATAGTGTATTCAGAAGTTTTTATTTTCTTAGTTAACCCGTATAGGGTTAACTAATTCATTTTATCTACCTTTTTCCAAGTTAAAGTTCGTTGCCGATTCCAATCAAATAAAAGAATAAATATGGAAAATGGAATAAGCTTCATGCATAAGAGCTACTGAATTTGTTTTTGTTATTATACGTGGGATGTCTTTTAAGATTTGCATAGAGGACACCACTAGTCAAATATGACTACTAAAAATTAAACTCCACCTTTAGTTAACCTAAATCCAAAGTTTTAGTGCGATACGTGTGGTGTTGTAGCTACAAGGAACTGTCAAAGTTGACAAGTAAGTTGAAAAATTGAATTAAGTCGAGAACATTTTCGCGGAATATTTGTTTATAATTTTGGAAGACAATTTTCTCAACAAGAATGCCGCGCCGAGTTGGTTTCTGTTTTCGCCAATGAAGCATCACATCAGTCAACAATTTCTCGTTGGTATGGAGAATTCAAACGTGGACGAATTAGTCATCCACGAGCAAGTCCACCAAAAACGGCAGTTACTCAGAAAAACACCGATGGTGTGAGCAAAATCATCAATAACGATCGATATGTGATACATCGCCAGATTGAAGCATTATTGGAGATTTCAAAGACTTCGATTCAAAAAATTTTTCAAAAAAAATTATGTGTAATAAAATTAATTTCCCATTGGATGCTGCATCGGTTGACCGAACAACAGAAAACGGCTATGGTAAATTAGTTTTAAAAAGTTCTATATCGCTTCAACGCCGGAATCTTTAAAAACGTGTACAATGCCAGCGGTGTAAATCTTGGATTTACACATACAAGCCAGAAAATAACCGCCAGTTCTCTGTTTAGGAGTTCCAAGGTGAAGAAAAGCCGACAAAATTCATCCGTTCTCGCAGTGTTGCCAAAAAGATGGTGGCAACATTTGTCTCGAAAGCATTCCATGTAGCAACAATACAAGATCAAGAAACTACTACAGCCGATTGGAGACGCGACGACTTCTTTACTTTTGCGAAAATCAAGGTTCCAGTCAACAGAAGGAGCAGCCGATGCCTTCAAAAACGCAATTTTCACTGTACCAACAAACGACTGGTACAACTGCTTCCAGAATTGGTTCGAACGCATGCAAAAGTGCATTAATTTTCGTGGAGAATATTTCGAAGAACATCGAAGTTTTTTGAAAGTTTTCCACTGTTTTATTCCAGTTTTATATGCAAAACTTAAAAGACAGTCCACGTACACACAAATTCTTCTGTCCAAAAGTGAATTATTAAGCAATCGCTACATAAATACAAATTTGCTAACATACTGGCGGATTATCGTACCGTTCATTTTTACAACTTTATTGCCCAGTGTCGTGAATCACACCGACAAAGAACCTCTCCCGCCAACGAAAATTAATTAATAAAGTTACTTTGTATTGGACAAACATGGCCAACCGGAATTTCAACCTTGAATCTCTCTTTGACTACAATCACGTACCTACTATATGTACATATGTAGCATGGCCATCTTTTACATAAAATACTTTCTACAAAATAAGGAAAAACTGTTCATGCGGACATGTCGACCGAACGCGTACAGAGTTGCGTCTTTTACGTCATTTTTTCTTCGAATTATGTAACGCCTACATTAAATCTGGTTGACAATATGCTTCTTTTATTCGCTTTTTTATTGCTGTTTTCTTTTATGAGCTTGGGAGAATTTTATGCTAAATTATGGATACTCCGCGTCTCTACGCGCTGGCATCGCCCATAACCAGAATGTTAATTACTTTTTGTACATCGCATATTCTTTCACAGTCTGAACACAAAACATTAGCTACGTTATGTATGTTGATCTGTTCGGTAATTAAACGCAGGTATTTTCTGCAAGACCTTCTTTCACTAAACTTTCCGTAAATTAAATGATTATAAGCATATACAAGGTGACGATTTAAAAATCTAGGAATGGTGTAGAGCTTGCTATTAGACTACTATTAATACTTTTGATGTCTAAATTTGACTCTAAAATCAAGTAATCTCTCAGGTAAAGAAAGCAATTTTAAATTGAGTATTTTGTCACTACGTACTGTAGGCCAGATATATGTTGGAGAACGTCTTATAAAGGTTTATTTTTGCTGTAGAATATACCTATATGTATATCAGTTAACTCTGGTGTGTGTTAACCAAATAATAATAATAATAATAATATTTATTAACCACCCAACTGAGTACTCCTTAGGGTATACAAACCAAAAATTACAATTACATTGATAATACATATAAAAAAATCAAAAACACAAAAAAATGAATAACAAAATAATAGAACTGAATGTAAGTTAAACAAATAAATAAATCAAATTAAATCCAATCAAACACCGATGCAGTTGGTTGAAGTCCCTAGCCGCGTGCGTAAGTGGAGCCCTAAACAGAATATTGGTTCTTGGCGTTCCCATTGCCAAAGAATCACCGAACCTCGACTCCAGGCGTGGAATCGCAAAACCTACGCCAGCCAACAGCTCTGGCGCATCAATTTTCCGCGAAATCAAGCCAGACGTAAACGTAGCACTGACATTCCGCCTCCGTTCTGCCAAGGACTCAAAGCCATGACTAAGTAGATGTTCCCCATGGTCAGTGTCGTGTCCCAGATAAAAACCATTTTCTTTGAATGATAAGTATTTCAAAAACTTTCTCTGCACTCGTTCCACGGCATCAATTCATCGTAAATAGGGTACCACACCACTGCAGCATACTCCAGCTTACTACGCACTAACGCACGAAATAGAGAGGATATGCATCCGTGTTTGTAAAGCTCCTGCAAGTCCGCATGATAAGGCCAACAACCTTGTGTGCTATCAATACTATATTTATTGGTGTCTTGATTATTGCATTACTGATTTAATCTTGTGTTTCCCTAAATCGGTGAAGAGCACATATTTTACTAAGATTCACGTGCTTCAGTATTACCACGCAACTTCTATGGACTGCAATACAGTGGCGCCTTTTTAAGATATGTTGATATAGAGTAGCCAACCTAACTCTCCGATACACTAGCTGGTTTCAGCCCTAGAAGTAGCAGAGAATATTTCACAGGTAGGAAATACGGGCTTCTGTTGTTACAATCAACACTAGTGTGTAGAGACCTAACAATAAAATTTTATATTCCAATTACCCTAATTTAAGTTCTTGTTAAACGCCTCACTTCCTTTCGTGAGCCTAGCCAACTCACTGCAAGACTTGCTGAACAAAGGAACACCGCCTGCATATGATTTGAAAGGGTAACAGTACTGTACTACTGTTTTTTTAATTATTTACGTAATTACATTTTATATTTCGTTTACCCTTATTTAAATTTTTATTAAATGGCCCACTACCTTCCGCGAGCCCAGAGGACTTACTACAGGCCTTACCTAATGACAAAAGAAACACCGCCTGCATAGAAGTTGAAAAGAAACAGTATTATAAGGCTATTCCTTTAATTCTTTATGCAATTAAGTCTGATATTTTATGTGAAACAGCTCAATAGTAAACAGTAAACTGAACTTAGTACCACTTCTGAAGATGAAAATTGTTGCCGAAATTGTATACAGTACTGAGCAAAACAAAGAAGCACCTACTTGAATTTTACAACAAGCTATTATAAAAGGATAAATAATAATCTTACACATGTTGAAATTTCTTTTAATCTACAAAAACTAACACATATCGATATTCTTGTTCTTTGGCCCCCTTTCGCACTTTTTTCTGTCAAAATAATCTCACACATGTTCAATAATATTTAAGTAAGGACTTGGAGATGGCCACATCATAGTCTTTAATGCCCCATTTGCTTTCTGCTGTGTTAAATAAGTTTTGACAAGTTTTGAGGTATGCTTGGGTTCATTATCTAGCTATAGAATGAAATTATTGCCAATAAATCGCTGCCCTGATGGTATGGCATGTTCTTCTAATAGTGTTCTGTATTTCTCACCAGTTAATTTGTCCCCTATTTTTACAATTACACCCACACCTGCTGCCGACATACAATGCCAAACTTGGATATTGCCTCCTCCATGCTTTACGGTAGCGTGTAAACGTGGTTCCAATAACGATTCACCAGGGCGTCGTCTAACATACTGACGTCTGTTTCTTCCAAATAATTGATATTTAGATTGGTTAGTCCATAGTACTTGTTGGCACTCATTATATTCCCAAGTTTCATGATCTCTGGCTTATTTTAATCGTTTCCCCCTATTATCTCGTCGCAGTAAGGGTTTTCTCACGGCCACGCATACCCTTAAGCCTGATCTGAGCAAGTATCGCCTTACTGTTGAAGCATGTACCGAAGTATCAGATGTTCTCCCAAGATCTTGAGGTAGTTCTGCGCTAACTTCCTACGATTTCTTAAGGAACTAACTTTTAAAAACTGTGCATCAGCTTTACTGAGCTTTTTAGGACGTCCATTCTTTGGTCTATCACTTACACTGCCGGTTTCAGTCATTCCTTTTATTGTTTGTTGCACGACATACCGGAAACATTGCACTATCTTTAATATTTTCACTTGACTATAACCCTCTTGGTATAAAACAATAATTTTATTTCTGTCTAATAATGCTATTCTAGGCATTTTCTATCTACTATAACAATTTACAGCTCACAATTTTTTTCTTAAAATGAAAATTTTACTCATAGGCGCGTTTTTCAAGGATCTATATAAATTATATCGTGGAACCGCTCCGTATCATTTCTACCACTGAATTAAAAACAAAGTCTTACAGATAAATAACCCTCCCTTAAAATTTTATGGCAGAACATTGTGGTGCAACAAAATTTATTATTTTAATCCTATTATCAGGCGATCGTTCTCACCCCCACGCGGAAGTATGATGTTATAAACTTGGAAATTTCCAGTAATTATATTTCTACCAATAAGTGAATCGTTCTTGGAGAGACGTATTAAGTATTATAAATTAAATTAACCCAATAATTATTAGTAAAACCGTTTTGGTAAATAAGTTTTGGAAAATATTGTTAAGTGCTTCTTTCTTTTGCACAGTACTGTATATATAGGTCTGAATTTATTTATGGGTATTAATAATAATCGTAAATACATTTATGGTCAAACTGTTTAATATTTTATTCATAAAATGAAACCAAACACCTTTTTATGCAATATAGAGGTGTGATACAAACCTTTACATCGTAGCACGTATAATGATTTACCGCCAGAAGAAATTTATCAAATGTCAACTCAATTAAAATTTATTTTATTTTAAATCGCATAAAATTAGAATTTGACAATTACAGGTGTAAAAGTCATGCGTGTTTCTTCGTCTCCTTTCCTCTAACACTATTATTTCAAATTGTCCAGGTATTCAAAAATCTATCCATTAAACTCCCACGTGGAATTCTTCGAGAGAAAATCCGACCATTTCATAAATCAGGTACTACAACGGTCCAGGTATTCGCCATTAATATCGATCTTCGGCTGTCGCAAGTTAAAACGTCAGATTTTGTGGCGGTGTGATGCACGCACGAAATACCACTCGTGATGGGTACTACGTTCGTATTGTGCGCTGTACAAAATTCGGGCCTAAAATTAGATTAACGACTACTGCAATTTTGTAATTTTAAACATATACACACAACATACATCTAGCTGTACGTGTTTATGTGAAACACTCTTTCACACGCGTCCATACGTACTCCAACGGGAGGGAATTTTATACGCATTACATACAGTATACATTGGAATTATCGAGAATATTAAATAAGTTGTCTTGCACAAGTATTTTGTAAATATTGAACTGGCGACAATTCGACATACGAGTTTATCTTTCGCCAAGACTTAACATTTATTTTTTATATGCGGCTAAGTGTAATGTATACATTTGTGAATGTTTAACATAATTCGAAGGTTGTGCTTTTATCGCAGCCAAATACTTAAATAAAATAATACACAGAAATATGCGTTTTATTAATACCAAATATCAACAGTTCCTTTGATACATTTCGCAATGTTTAAACGAGTTAAATCTTACAGTTAGCCGAAATAATTTGTTAGGACAAGCCGATAAGTTGTTGAGAGGTACTTTACCCTAACATCTAATATGAAATAAACACGCCGACAAATTCAAAAGCTGCCGAAAATGTTTCAATAACTTATAATGCTATTTTGACATTTTCGTCTACAATTTTCAATTTCTGTTTCAACCATTAGAAGTTAATTCAAGCTTTCTGATTCGCATGATGTTTCACACAGTACAACATTATTCTAATTGAAACTAGATAGAAACCTTATCTAGTAATGTTGGGAAAACTGGATATGGTTTGGGCAGGGGGAAGTTTTGATGACATTCAAATTTCGTCTAGCATTCTGAGTGCTTGCCGCCTTTAATAAGAGTTGACGTTTATTATGTTTCTAGACTAGAAATTGGTTTGTGCAGGCGGAAGTATAATCACTGGCACAAAGAGTTTTACGATTTAAATCGCAATTATTGCTCTATACTTTTAGATTGAGCAGTAGCGATATCAAACTAGAACGAGAGCTCTTGTATGTTTCATTATCTGTAACAGGTGTACCAGAAAGTCATTACCGGTTTTTCTAACAGATGTCGCTTGGCTTAGGTACGCAATGTTATGATTTGAGACATGTGCCATTTTATTCTATTGATATCAAGCTTTAAAGCCATACATGTTATGTTTTACGAAAATAACATCGTCATAGATTTATACCTCTTTGAAAATGTCGAGTTTTGTGCGTGAAAAAAAACATTTGCAGCACGCATTACTTTTCTTACTTAATCAAAAGAAAAAGCCGCTGAAAGTCATTGTGTTCTGGTGGAAATTTACAATGAGCATGCTCTAACCATAAAAACAAGTGAGGTGTGGCTTCGACAATCAAAAGTGGCGATTTCGATGTGCAAAACAAAAAACGTTCTGGTAGACCGAAAAAGTTTGAAGATGCGAAACTGCAGAAGTTATTTTATGAACATCCAACCCAAACTCAAAAACAATTGGTAGAAGTGTTAAACGTGGCCCAAGAAACAATTAGCGACCGATTATGAGCAACAGGAAAAATCAAGAAGATGGGAAAATGGGTGCTACATCAATTGAATGACAGGCATATGGAAAAACAAAAAATCGTATGTGAAACGCTGTTTCAAAAGTATGATCGGAAGTCAATTCTGCATTGAATGGTGACGGGTGATGAAAAATGGATTTATTTCGAAAAGACAGCACAAGATATCATGGTTATCATCTGGCGAAGCCGGTCTATCGACTCCAAGGCCAAATCATTTTGGTCGCAAGACAATACTCTGTATTTGGTGGGACCAGAGAGGCGTGGTGTACTACGAACTCCTGAAACCGGGTGAAACAATTAATACTGATCGCTACCGACAACAAATTATGAATTTGAACCATCCATTGATAAGAAAACGTCTAGGATTGGTCCGAAGATACACTAAAGTGATTTTACAGCACGATAACGCGCCGTCTCATACAGCAAAACCGGTCAAGGAAGCGTTGAAAGCACTTATGTAGATGGCACATAATATCGCACCCGCCGTACTCTCCAGACCTTGCTCCGTCTGATTTTCACCTTTTCACATCGGTGGGATACGCGCTGGCAGAGTAGTACATCGTTAATTTCGATGAAATTAGAAAATGTTTCGATGAATGGTTTTGCTCAAAGGACAAACATTTTTTTTGGGATGGCATCCATATATTGCCTGAAAGATGGGCAAGATGTGTAGAATCAAATGGCCAATACTTTGAATAAATAAGTGTTTCCATTTTTTTGAAAATTATGTAGTTTTTTTGCAAAAAAATAAGGGTAATAACTTTCCGGTACACCTGGTACACGTATTAGTATACAACGGTTTAGCAAGCATTATAGAAATCTATTGCAAACTCAAGAAAGTTGACAGCAGACAAAATTAATTTTTTTTTTTTGGTATGAGGTGCTCAAAGAAAAATCCCTTAAAAGGTTTCTATTCCGACTATGAATTGAGAATTTTTTTAACGTCCCACTATATATCTCCAAATTAATAGCATAGGTTTGTTATCATCGCAGATCTGCCGTCAAGTTAATTTACGACTGCCGGGAAAGAGGAGACTTGATTAAACAGCATGTCAGACTCAGCTAACGGCAATGAAAAGGCGAAATACAGAATGTAAAAGTAGTCACCCTCATTAGGCATTCCGACGTCGTAGAACCTTAGCGAAATTTGCAGGAAGTTTCTTGAAGTTTTACAACGTGTTGTGTATGCCGTGTTATTTTTCTTTTCGATATTAACGCTGCAGAAAACATTGCATCGCTGCATGGAAATTCATATGTATTTCAAGAACGGCGTGTATCAGCGTAATTCATTAAAGAAAAGCAGTGTTTATTGATATTAGCTTTAACTTTGGCATATGTTTTACAGAATCCAAGGTTTAAGTATTTTATGTTTAACTTTAATGTTGTGCAGCAAAGCTTATAATGTTGCTAAGTTGTTCTATTCTATCAAGTCTAATAATTGGTGTCGTTCTCTATAGCATGCAGAAAGTGTGAAATTTAGCATATACATTTTGTGCATAAAAACCATAGTTCTGTTTTACAAACTTTTAAAATTTGGCAATAAGAAATAATGGGATAAAAGCATATTGAACACTGCATACTAGTTCCAGTTACGGAGAAAAACAATAAATGCCGTGAAAACAATTGCGGTGTATTCAATGAAGGTCCTGTCGACAATCGAAAAGACCAACATTAATTTTTAAGAAAATTACGTAGGAAATTTTTCATTAGATAATGGAAATGATTGTGGCTGAGTGTTAAATTTTGATCAAGGAGCACTACGAGCTCTTTTAGTTCAAAATTTTTAAGCAAAGATAGAAGAACTTGTTGCATTATTAAATTGTTTGTAAAAAAAACATTTGCAACTAGTCAAAATTAGGTAGGAAATTTTTGATTAGATAATGGAAATGGTTGTGGCTGAGTGTTCAATTTTGATCGAGAAGCATTACGAACTCTTTTAGTTCCAAATCTTTAAGAAGAAATAGAAGAATATGCTGCGTTATTAAATGATTTGTAAAAAAAAACATTTGTAACTAGTCGAAATAGGTTGGCAAGCTTCAAGTTAACCAAAGACAACTAAGACTAAAGAGTTGCCATTTATAATTTTCTCTGTTTGCCATCTTGAAAACAACTCGTAATCGGATGTGAAAAATGGGTACTCTACCCAAATTTGAGGAAACCACTCCGATGGTTAGACGAAAACGAGGTTCTGCAACCATCGTCAAAGCGGGTTCCAAATAAAGGAAAGTGATATTGCGCGTACGGTAGAACTTTAAAAGAATAATGCAGCACAACTAACCAAACCGTCATAAGGAAAGTTGATTGTCAACAATTGATCAAGTTGTGAAAGGAAACTGCACTGGTCAATCAGAATCAAATTATTATTGAAAAATTAGACAAGTTGAGATGGAAAGTTTTCCCGCACTTTACCCACTTTATTATATTTCTTTCGATTATCATTTGTTTCGTTCCTTACAAAACCTTCTTACTGAAAAGAACAACATTTTCGAATCAATACGTTCGCCATCGAAAAATTTCGATCGTAATTTTCATTATTGGATAATGCGTGACCAAATAGACCACACCGAGCATGTAGTGTAGAAAATATAGCGATGGTATCTAAGAATGTACTTGATGACCGTGAAGCATCGACTCGACGTAGATCGCAACAGCTTGGCTTGTCGTATGTCACAACTTGGCGTATTTTACGTAAGAATCTTGGTTTAAAAGCATACGAAGTTAAACTTATTCAAAAATTGAAAGCGGCCGACCTTTCGAATCATCACCGCTGCAGCCTTTGGACTTTTGAAAGACTTGAAGTGAAGAAGATTCACTGTTTCCGACCAAAATGTTGTTCAGCGATGAGGCCCATTTTTGGTTTAATGACTATGTCAATAACCACAATTGCCGTATTTGGAGTGAAGAGCAATCCGAAGAGGTTCAAGAGCTGTCGTTACCTCCAGACAAAAATATCTATTACGTACATATTTCTCCAAAAATGAAGACGGGCGCAATGTAACTGTGAATGGCGTTCGTTATCGAGCTATGATCACAGACTATTTGCTACCTGAAACTAAAGGCCATGATCTCGACGACATTTGATTCTAACGGCGCTACTTGCCACACGGCCTATGAAAACATGTCTTAATTGCGAGAACAATTTGGTGAACATTCAATTTCAAATAATTGACCTATTCAGTGGTCGCCTAGCTCATGCGATATTACCCTTTATAGTTTTTCCGTTGGAACTACGTACAGTCCAAAGTCTACATGCATAAGCAAGTTACGATTACGCAATTGAAAGCCAACATTACTCGCGTCTTCCGCCAATTACCACTTGAAATTCCTGAACGCGCCATCGAAAATTGGAACTTCAGAGTGGACCATGTTAGGCGAAGTTACGGCCAACATTTGAAGGAAATAATTTCTAAAAAGAAATGTCAAGAATGGTCCTTTTGTATGATAATAAAGAATCCTCGATGAAATTGAAATTTTTATTCTTGAAAAAAGTACCTCCTTTATTTCTTTGATTCCTTTCGTTTCAGTATTAGTGGAACTTCTAGAGGCTTTAATACTATGGCAGCCCTTTGAGATCATTTTGTACAGAGAATCCTTCCCAACTTTCCGAAGTACGAGGGAGCGTTTTTATATTCGTGGAATGGGGGACAAGGGGTGGAAATAAAAAAACCAAATTATTTTTCTTTTTCAATATATTCACCTGCAAGACGAATACATTTTTCACATCTTTCAATTAATTTATTTATACCCTCATTAAAAAATGATTTCGTCATCGGCAGTAAATTTTTTACCCCGCAGCTCTTTTTTCATTTTCGGAAACAGGTAATAATCACTCGGGGCCAGGTTTGGGCTGTAGGGTGGGTGATTCACAATTTCGAAGCCCACCTTATGCAGGGCAGCTAACGCAACGCGGCTCTTGTGGACGGGCGCGTTGTCGTGCAAAAACAGAACACCTTTTGTCAATTTTCCCCGTCTTTTCTCTTTAATGGCTTCTTTTAGTCGCTCTAATATTGAAGCGTATTATTCTCCGGTTATAGAAACACCTTTATCTTTATAATCAATCAACAATATTCCTTCCGAGTCCCAAAATACCGTTGCCATGAGTTTCCCAGCTGATTGTGACACTTTAAATTTCTTGGGAGGTGCTGTGCCCTTTTTATGCCACTGCATGGAGTCTTGTCTGGACTCAGGTTCATAATGATGAACCCAAGTTTCGTCTCCAGTAACAATTCTACTCAATACACCATCCTTGTCTTCATTACAGAGGTCCAAAAATGCACGCGAACACTCTACGCGCTGTTGTTTTTGCGGCGGCGTGAGCATTCTCGGCACCCATCTTGCGCTGACCTTAGACATGCCGAGATGATCGTGTAGGATTTTAAAAATTGTTGTATCGGATGCTCCAACCATTTCTGCGAGTTGTTTCTTCTTTAGTCGAGCATCTTCGAGTACAATTTGTTCAACTTTTTGGATAAGTGCTGACGTGGTCACCTCAAGGCTCCTGCCCGGCCTCGGGTCGTCTTCAAGGGATTCCCTTCCTTGTTTAAATAAACTATGCCACTTGTACACCATGGTTTTTCCTGGACAAGAGTCGCCGTAAACCAATGCCATCTCATTCATTATGGTCACGACTGATTTTCCTTGCCTGGTAAGGAACTTTATAACGGCACGATATTCGATTTTTTCCATATTTCACTTTTCACTCCTGATTATGTTACTTGGTTGACGATAGCTCAAAGACTAACTGTCTAATAATAATGAAACTTCGTATTTATATTAATCATGAGTCGTTGCACAGGCGTCGCCCCCAATGCGCCTACTCACCCATCTACAACCCGCTCATTCCGCGAATATAAAAACGCTCCCTCGTACTGACTAGTTAGCGCGCTAAAAGTAAATCGTAGGATTTTTCTCGGATAAGTAATACGGGCTTGGGATATAGCCGTCAACCGCAGTTGATAGAGGCGTGACAAGAAACCGGTTGCTAAAATTTATGTATGCAGTTTCTCTATTACTTCGCAACCTATAAAAATTTCGGTGCCATCTAAACTTTAAAAACTCTAACGTAAAATATTTTCTGAGAAATATGAATAAATAACCATATTCTCATTGACAAAGGATAAAATTAAAAACGTGACAAACACGAAATAATTTGTATGGTTTTCCTTAATTTCAAACAGCAAATTGTAAAAGGTATTCTTCATACTTAAAAATCTAACATATCGGATGAGAAAATGTAATTTCAATTTTGAAGGTGTTCGAATAATTAAAATGTAAGAATTTTGGGTGGAGGAGAGTTTGAGTAATAATCATTAATTATCAACAAAATTACAGAATGGTAATGACTTTTTGGCACCGTCACTATTTCAGACGGACTTAAAAATTCCTTTAGTAGACATTTCAATAAAATTAAATACAGTCTATAAACTGCCATCCTCTCTAATACACTTTTTACTATCCCCCATACCAATATTAAGAAATTACAACAAAGATGCAACGCATTTTATATGGCAAGTTATGTCCCTCCGGTATGTGATCGGAATTTAAAGCTGTAAGAAGCGAAGCCATTCTATTAAATTTTCATTAGGAATGATCGTAAAATGCAACAATAAAAAGAAACCAACGAATAAAAGGAAATATATAATTAATATATGTATATCAATGGAAGTTTGTGTGAGCAGGTTTTGCAATGGATAATATTCCGAGAGCAGAAGGAATGTCTGCATTATAAAAAAAGGTATTAACATATCAGACAGTTTTATTATTATGCAAAGTTCAAGTACATTTGACCCCAATGTTAACGACACGATGTAACACACACTGATAATCCTCGTAGAGAGAGGATGATGCTTCATTTCACATAATTACAATAATTTATTGGCATTATCTTCGGGTTTTATAAAACTCAAACATAATTAAAATAATCTTATTGCATTGTTATGCCAGCTAATAAACACGAATGCGTTTGGAATTAAATATAGTATATTCGTTGTTAGTAGCTATTATTCTTCTATATATATATACATACGCACGCACACACACTCGCACAAATGTTGGCATAGAATGCAACGTAATTGCTTCATTCATTATAAATATGTTTTGTCAAATCTAAACGGGAATACTTAATTAGTGCTAAGAAGAATTAAATATACAAACGCATAAAGGAGTTTCCAATGAGCGTGTCAGAACTTTAAAATCACACGCAATGAGAAGTACGAGTAACAATTGTTGTAATTTTTATTTTGAAAAGCAAACGATGACTTTATGATTTAAAAATATCGTTCAGATGTCCTCTACGATTTCGCCTAGTTGATTGCATTCTGGACACTCGACACGTGTAGTGTACTTTGAATGCTTTCGTTAAATGTTTTGAGGATTGTACGTGAATTATTTTTTAAAATCATTAATACTTCATCACAAAAATGTTAGTTCGCATGATCTTGATAAGTCAATTGTCACCACCTCTTTCCGAAGTAAATCACCCAAGAAGCTATTAGCACAATAAATCGATTGTTCATTATGCTGAGGAATAACAGTCTTGCTGAAGGAAAATATTATTTACGCCAACATATATCAGGTGTGATGTATTTTAAATGCCTTCGTTGAATGTTTTGAGGATTGTTCGTGGTTTATATTTGAAAATCACTACATACATACGAGGGAGCGTTTTTATATTCGCGGAATGGGGGACAAGGGGTGGAAATAAAAAAACCAAATTATTTTTCTTTTTCAATATATTCACCTGCAAGACGGATACATTTTTCACATCTTTCAATTAATTTATTTATACCCTCATAAAAAAATGATTTCTCTTTATCTGCAAAATACGCCGAAACTGCCTCCTTGACTTCATCATCGGCAGTAAATTTTTTACCCCGCAGCTCTTTTTTCATTTTCGGAAACAGGTAATAATCACTCGGGGCCAGGTCTGGGCTGTAGGGTGGGTGATTCACAATTTCGAAGCCCACCTTATGCAGGGCAGCTAACGCAACGCGGCTCTTGTGGACGGGCGCGTTGTCGTGCAAAAGCAGAACACCTTTTGTCAATTTTCCCCGTCTTTTCTCTTTAATGGCTTCTTTTAGTCGCCCTAATATTGAAGCGTAATATTCTCCGGTTATAGAAACACCTTTATCTTTATAATCAATCAACAATATTCTTTCCGAGTCCCAAAATACCGTTGCCATGAGTTTCCCAGCTGATTGTGACACTTTAAATTTCTTGGGAGGTGCTGTGCCCTTTTTATGCCACTGCATGGAGTCTTGTTTGGACTCAGGTTCATAATGATGAACCCAAGTTTCGTCTCCAGTAACAATTCCACTCAATACACCATCCTTGTCTTCATTACAGAGGTCCAAAACTGCATGCGAACACTCTACGCGCTGTTGTTTTTGCGGCGGCGTGATTGTTTTTGCGGCGGCGTGAGCATTCTCGGCACCCATCTTGCGCTGACCTTAGACATGCCGAGATGATCGTGTAGGATTTTAAAAATTGTTGTATCGGATACTCCAACCATTTCTGCGAGTTGTTTCTTCTTTAGTCGAGCATCTTCGAGTACAATTTGTTCAACTTTTTGGATAAGTGCTGCGTGGTCACCTCAATGCTCCTGCCCGGCCTCGGGTCGTCTTCAAGGGATTCCCTTCCTTGTTTAAATAAACTATGCCACTTGTACACCATGGTTTTTCCTGGACAAGAGTCGCCGTAAACCAATGACATCTCATTCATTATGGTCGCGACTGATTTTCCTATTCGATTTTTTCCATATTTCACTTTTCACTCCTGATTATGTTACTTGGTTGACGATAGCTCAAAGACTAACTGTCTAATAACAATGAAACTTCGTATTTATACTAATCATGAGTCGCTGCACAGGCCACGCCCCCAATGCGCCTACTCACTCCTCTACAACCCGCTCATTCCGCGAATATAAAAACGCTCCCTCGTAACACCACAGAAAATGTATAAGAATGTGAGGTCGCATCATCTTGAAAAGTCAATTGGTACTACCTCTTTCCGAAATAAATCGCCCAAGAAACTTTTAGCACAATAAATCGATTGTTTATTGTGCTGCATGAGGAATAACATTCTTGCTGAAGGAAAGTATTATTTACGCCAACATATATCAGGTGTGGTGTATTTTAAATGCCTTCGCTGAATGGTTTGAGAAGTGTACGTGGCTTATATTTAAAAAAAATTGAAAACCGTTGATTTTACTTAATCCCACAGAAAAAGTATGAGAGTGTGAGGTCGCATCATCTTGAAAAGTCAATTGGTACTACCTCTTTCCGAAATAAATCGCCCAAGAGACTATTAGCACAATAAATCGATTGTTTATTGTGCTGCATGAGGAATAACATTCTTGCTGAAGAAAAATATTATTTACGCCGACACTTATCAAGTGTGGTGTATCAAGTGCACCGGAAAGTTATTAACGGCTTTCCTACCAGATGTCGCTAGACTTAAGTATGTAATGTTATGATTTGGGGCATATGCCATTTTATTCTACTGACATCAAGCTTCAAAGCCAGACATGTTATATTTCGCGAATTCTTCGAAAATGTCGAGTTTCGTGCCTGAAAAGGTACATTTGCGGCACGTATTACTTTTCTTATTTAATCAAAAGAAAAAAGCAGCTGAAAGTCATCGTTTGCTGGCAGAAACTTATGTTGAGCTTGCTCCTACGGTAAAAACATGCGAGGCGTGGTTTCGACAATTCAAAAGTGATGATTTCGATGTGCAAGACAAAGAACGTTCTGGTAGACCGAAAAAGTTTGAAGATGCGAACTGCAGAAGTTATTAGATGAAGACCTAACCCAAACTCAACAATGGGCAGAAGCGTTTAATGTTGCCCAAGAAACGAGTAGCGACCTATTACGAGCAACGGGAAAAATCCAAAAGATGGGAAAATGAGTGCCACATCAATTGAATGATAGGCAAATAGAAAATCGGAAAATAGTCAGTGAAATGCTGCTTCAATTATGATCGGAAGCCACTTCTATTTTGATAGTGACGGGTGATGAAGAATGGATTTATTTCAAAGACTTTAAGTGCAAAAAATCATGGTTATCACCTGGCGAAGCTGGCCCATCAACTTCAATGCCAAATCGTTTTTGTAACTAGACAACGATCTATGTTTGGTGAGACCAGAGTGGCGTGGTGTATTACGAACTGTTGAAGCCTTGTGAAACAGTTACTACTGACAACAAATTATCAATTTGAACCATGCATTGATAGAAAAACGTCCAGAATGGGCCCGAAGACACGGTAAAGTGATTTTACAGCACGATAATGCGCCGTCTGATACAGCAAAACCGATCAAGGAAGCGTTAAAAACGCTTAGATGGGAAATAATATCGCACCCGCCGAACTCCAGACCCTGCCTCATCCAACTATTACCTTTTCGCATCAATGGAACACGCGCTTGCATAGCAACACTTCGCCAATTAATGGCTCGATGAATGGCTTTGCTCAATTGCAAACAGTTTTTTTTGGCATCCATAAATGGACAAGATGTGCAGAATCAAATGGCCAAAAAAATTTTCTCATTTTCTTGAAAATTATGTAGTTTTTTGTACGGAAAAACCGGTTGTGACTTTCCGGTACACCTGGTATTTCGAATGTTTTCGTTGTTTATTTTTGAAAACCGTTGATTTTACTTAATTCTACAGAAAAGGTACAAGAATGTGGGTTCGCGTGACCTTGATAAATTAATTGGTACAACCTGTCTCGGAAACAAATCGTCCAAGAAACTATTAGCACAATAAATCGATCGTTTATTGTGCTGCATGACGAGTAACATTCTTGCTGAAGGAAAATGTTATTTACGCCATTTATCAAGTCAGGCCGAATATCTGTTAAATTCCTTTTATTTAAGCCTCTATCAGTATAAATAAACATGCATGCAATAGCGACTGTATCAAATTTCAAAACTTTATGAACAGACTAATCAGAGTAATCAGTATAGCTTGTTTGTATTCGCCAAGACTAAATATATTAATCATATCAGAACCTCAAGGTAATTCACTCGAAAACACATGTTAGAGTAATTATTTTGAGTATTATAGGATTTATAAGGTGCAGATTGTGCACGTTTTATTAGACTTACATTGCAATTACATTCCGTTTTCTTTTTACACAAACATATTTGCATACTTTAATCTATGCAACGAATAAGGTTACATCATCGCGGAGATAATATTTAAGTTTCTCATTTGGGGCAAGAGATCGATGTTTATTTTTCAGATACTGACACTGATGATAAAGATTAATATTTAGGTACGATTTTGTAGAATTCAGGTTATGGTTTTGTACGCGAAACAGTAGTACAATTATTATAAAAATACGATATTTTACTTTCTAATGCATGTAAATAGCATTTATTACCGAATTTCCTTGCTGACTTGTTGAAACGTATTAACAGAATTTGAAATATACAGGAAACACGTAATAGGAAAAACAAAAAGAGATTTAAAAAAATATGTACATGGCCATCTAGTTGTTATGGTACGCGCAATTTTTTTAAGAATATTTTTTTTATTTCATTTAAGCAATTTGTTTTCACAAGGTAATTGTATTATATTAATTCTCAGAAAGGTCTTATTTAATATAAATACATTGTGGTATTTATAGTTTAAGTGCATTTATGTGTATTTTCCTTCAATGCATCATTAAAGTTCTTAAAAAGACTCTGATTACACATAGGGTACAAGGGTAGCCGTTTATATTTCGGGAACCGATCTGATGATTGCATCGTGAAGTATGTCATTTTTGGCAATATATTTACCTTGACAGTTTTATTATCCGGTCGCTATTTCTATTGACAGTAATTTGAAAATTTTATGTCAGCGAAAAAATGGAATTAACTCGTGTACATTTTCGTGCAATTATTTTTCATAACTTTCGGCGTGGATTAGCTCAACAAGAATGCATCGATAAGCTGAATTCTTTATATGGTGATGATGGTCGTCCCACAAATGTTGTGTCGGAAGGCATTAATGCAGTGTCTGAACTGATAATGCAAGACCGTCATGTGACATATCCTGAAATCGAGGCATCTCTAGGTATTAGTAATACCAGCGCGCATAAGAGCCTGCATGAACATTTAGCCGTTAAGAAACCATGTTCACGTTGGGTACCACATAATTTGACAACCGCTCAAAAAAGGACTCGCGTCGATTGGTGCACAAAAAATGCACAAAAAATACAATGGCGGTGCTTCAAAGAATATTTATAAAGTCGTCACTGGTAATGAATCTTGGATCTATACGCATCAGCCCGATAGTAAACAGCAGTCGACTGTATGGGTATTCCAAGATGAGCCAAAACCAACAAAAGTTATTCGCGCTCGAAGCACATCAAAACAAATGGTCGTCTGTTTTTTCGGAAAAGCAGTCGCGTTGCAACCGTCCAATTAGAGAGTTGTAGAACGATCAATTCCGAATGGTACACAACTATTTGTTTACCAGAAGTTTTTGAAGAAATAAAGAGAACAAACCGAAAACGACATCTCGTTCTCCACCATGACAATGCGAGCTCTCACAGGTCGGTTCAAACAATTCAATATTTGACCGGACAAAACATTGAATTGATGAGCCATCTGCCGTACAACCCTGATCTAGCACCCTGCGATTTCTTTTTCTTCCCACACGTGAAGAATAAACTTCGTGGTCAACAGTTTTCTACGCCGAAAAAGGCAGTTGAGGCATTCAAAACATCATATTTTGGAGGTACCGCCTTCACAGTGGCAGCAATGCTTTTCGGATTGGTTTAAGCGAATGCAAAAGTGCATTAATTTTCAAGGAGAATATTTGGAAAAGCAATAAAATTACTTTCGATAATAAAATTTTTTTGTTTGCTATTCCCGAAATATAAACGGCTATCCTCATAATTCAAGTCTTTACGTTCCTCAACAGCTTCACAGCAATTATAGGGCACATTGACGGACATCATGAGTAATACTAAAAAGTCAAAGACTCATAAATTGTAACTGTGACATGGAGCAAGCAATCATATCAAGTACTTTACTATAACCAGTGTACGTGTATATATCATCAACCTGCTTGATGTTCAAGGAGAATATTTTGAGAAGCAATAAAGCTATTTTCGATAATAAATTTTTCTTTTGTTTGCTACTCCCGAAATATAAACGGGTACCCTTGCAGAATTTGAAATATTCAGGAAACACGTAATAGGAAAAACAAATAGAGATTTAAAAATTATGTAGGTCAGTACATGAAAATAGGTCAAGAATAAAGTTATAAAACATTTCTAAATCTACTGTACCATTAAATATTTATGGTATTCTTCTAGTGTGTATAGTTCTCTGTTGTAAAGTAATTTATGTACTCAGTCTGTCACAAAGAAAACCGAATTTCTTTAAAATAGTAATTCTTAATAGCGCCATCTATTAAAAAATAGGCGTCGGTAATATACAATAGATCTTTCACCAATATCATGTCAAAATATCATGACATTTGCATCATTAGAAGCAGAGAAATTGCGTATAAAGTAACAGTGTTTATTAGGTATTCGTCGAAAAATGAATTTTGAACAAAGAGCAAATATCAAGTCCTGTTTCAAACTCGGTAAATCGCTTACTAAAACGTTTAATTTGATGAAACGAGTGTATGGCAATGCGTGCTTATCATGCACGAATGTGTATAAGTGGTATAAACGGTTGAAAAATGGTCGTATAAACATAAATGACGACAAACATCCTGTTGCAAAAAAAACTGTGGTTACAGAAAGTAACGCCATATATCGAAGACATTAGCTAAATTTTCACTTTCACAATTTGTTTTCACTCAGTTAAATAGAATTCAATCCATTTTGCAAGGAATATAAATATATTGTATTGTCGAAATGCATTTATATTTGTTTTCCTTATATTGTAGGTGTTCCAATTTTAATATTGTCGGTTTAGTTCGAAAAGAGTGTCTATTTTATAATCTTTTAAGCGTATTTTAATATAGATCTTTCATGTTACGTTATTGTATCTATTATGTATATTGTCTGAGTTTAGGATGTGGACTTGTAAGTAATAACCCAAGTGGGCCGAAAAGAATAGATAATCCCTTTGTCTATAGAGTGGGTAAAAAAAATAATTATAATTGGTAATCATATAAATAGTCGGGAATATTAATCAAATAAGACAGTAGACTAAGAGCTTAGAGAGAACAGAGGCTTAAGTGCTCAAGAATAAAAGAGGCAGGGTTACACGTGGATAGCAGGCAATTTTGTGTCATCTGATACGTGTGTGTGTCGTCTGATACGTGTGTGTGTGTGTCGTCTGATACGCAGGGTGTCAATCATTTACAAAGAAAAATAAGTGCGAGTATTGTGAAATATATATACTACTGTGGGCAAAAAATAGTAAGACTTTGCTCATAATTTTTAAATTCTTAATTTATTCTTCCAAATCTATTTCGTCCCCCTCAAAGTAATCCCCCCTGGCCCCAATACACTTGTGCCAACGTTTCTTCCAATTCTCGAAACAGTTGTTAAAGTCAATTTCAGGAATAGCCTTCAATGCGCGTAGCGATTCACGTTTAATGTCTTCAACTGACTCAAAACAGTTTCCCCGGAGCGGTCGTTTGAGTTTGCTGAATAGCCAGAAGTCACACGGAGCTAAATCAGGCGAAAAAGGTTGTTTCGGCACGATATTTGTTGTAAATTTTGGGAAAAACTAACGAAGAATTAATGCAGTATGCGACGGTGCATTATCGTGGTGCAAAAACCAAGAGTTGTCGGCCCGTAATTCTGGCCTCTTTTTACGAATAGCATTGCGCAAATGACACATAACACTCAAATAGTATCCTTTGTTGACAGTTTGGCCGGTCGGAAGGAATTCGGAGTGCACCACACCTCGATAATCGAAGAAAACTGTCAACATAACCTTGATTTTTGACTTGCTTTGATGTGGTTTTTTGGGCTTCGGCTTACCTTTGATACGATACTCGGCCGATTGATCGTCTGTTTCCGGGTCATAAGCGTAGATCCAAGTCTTATCTCCAGTTATGATGCCTTTCATTTTGTCTTGATAGTCGGAAAGCATTGCTTCGCAGACGTCAACGCGACGCCGTTTTTCGAAAAAATTGAGTGATTTTGGAACAAATTGTGCTTTCACTTTTCTTAGGCCCAAATGATCTTTCAAAATGGTTTTCACTGATCCTTCCGATATTCCAATGATGCCAGTAAGGTCTCTGACTGTTAATCGTCGATTCTCAAGCACCAGTTCCTTGATTCTATTGACGTGTTGATCATCAGTTGATGTTGATGGCCGTCCTGGACGTGGTTCGTCATCAACGCGTTCTCGACCCTCTTTGAATAATTTATACCAATCAAAAACACTTGCTCGCGACAAACAATTATCACCGAAGGCCTTTTGCAACATTCTGAACGTTGCGGCACCAGAAATTTTATTCCGTACACAAAATTTAATGGAACTTCTTTGTTGAATAATTTCACTCATTGTAAAAATCGCCGAATGCACTTTTTGTACTTCAGAAAGACAAGCGTATACTAAACACTAATGACTATTTTGATGTGACATTTGGCACAGATATCACCGACAGTCATACCAACCTAGAAAAAAAATATTTCGACGAATGGGTTTTCGCGCGCCCACAGTAGTATATATATATATATATATATATATATATATATATCCCTACAGGCGGAGATCTATAACAACACTTAATATTATTTAAGAGCGACAAAATAGTGAGTACACGAATCAACGCATTTGGGTGAAAGAAGGCCGATACAGAGACCACCTGCAGTCGAACAAGATAAGTGCTTATACATACGAGGGAGCGTTTTTATATTCGCGGAATGGGGGACAAGGGGTGGAAATAAAAAAACCAAATTATTTTTCTTTTTCAATATATTCACCTGCAAGACGGATACATTTTTCACATCTTTCAATTAATTTATTTATACCCTCATAAAAAAATGATTTCTCTTTATCTGCAAAATACGCCGAAACTGCCTCCTTGACTTCATCATCGGCAGTAAATTTTTTACCCCGCAGCTCGTTTTTCATTTTCGGAAACAGATAATAATCACTCGGGGCCAGGTCTGGGCTGTAGGGTGGGTGATTCACAATTTCGAAGCCCACCTTATGCAGGGCAGCTAACGCAACGCGGCTCTTGTGGACGGGCGCGTTGTTGTGCAAAAGCAGAACACCTTTTGTCAATTTTCCCCGTCTTTTCTCTTTAATGGCTTCTTTTAGTCGCTCTAATATTGAAGCGTAATATTCTCCGGTTATAGAAACACCTTTATCTTTATAATCAATCAACAATATTGCTTCTGAGTCCCAAAATACCGTTGCCATGAGTTTCCCAGCTGATTGTGACACTTTAAATTTCTTGGGAGGTGCTGTGCCCTTTTTATGCCACTGCATGGAGTCTTGTTTGGACTCAGGTTCATAATGATGAACCCAAGTTTCATCTCCAGTAACAATTCCACTCAATACACCATCCTTGTCTTCATTACAGAGGTCCAAAAATGCACGCGAACACTCTACGCGCTGTTGTTTTTGCGGCGGCGTGAGCATTCTCGGCACCCATCTTGCGCTGACCTTAGACATGCCGAGATGATCGTGTAGGATTTTAAAAATTGTTGCATCGGATACTCCAACCATTTCTGCGAGTTGTTTCTTCTTTAGTCGAGCATCTTCGAGTACAATTTGTTCAACTTTTTGGATAAGTGCTGGCGTGGTCAGCTCAATGCTCCTGCCCGGCCTCGGGTCGTCTTCAAGGGATTCCCTTCCTTGTTTAAATAGACTATGCCACTTGTACACCATGGTTTTTCCTGGACAAGAGTCGCCGTAAACCAATGACATCTCATTCATTATGGTCGCGACTGATTTTCCTTGCCTGGTAAGGAACTTTATAACGGCACGATATTCGATTTTTTCCATATTTCACTTTTCACTCCTGATTATGTTACTTGGTTGACGATAGCTTAAAGACTAACTGTCTAATAACAATGAAACTTCGTATTTATACTAATCATGAGTCGTTGCACAGGCCACGCCCCCAATGCGCCTACTCACCCCTCTACAACCTGCTCATTCCGCTAATATAAAAACGCTCCCTCGTACATATAAATCGACAAATGTAAGGTAAATAATTGTATTCGTAATTGAAAAATTGTAATGTTAATTTCATTTTTTTCTTATTATTTATATAAAAAGATCGCCTAAAGTGATTCTGATTATCATCGTGAAATCTTTGCGCTATTCAAATTAAAGTGGTGCTTATATGTACGTGTGCATCCTCTTTTGTAATCCGAATCGCCATGAGAATTGTTATTTATATAGTGAATAGGATATGTTTAATTCAGTTTGCTAGCCGGTGCATTGTATTGAAATATAATAGACTGTTACATCACCCCAGGTTCTTGTATTTTTCATGTAATTTCCAATATTAATTATTATTTAAGGCGTCCAACAAAGTATAAAGATACTTATTTACATACTGAATAACAAATGGCTCAAGAGTAGTAAAGGCCCAGTGAAACAAGAAGGGTAACATCGTTTACATTAATTATTCTAATTAACATTTCGTTGTTGATAAGGTTAATTGTACGTATGTACATATATACTATTATCGTTAAAAGATTATGAAATAAAAACAAATTTAATTCTTAAACGATAGCTTGCAAATTACAATCAATAAGGAAGCTGTCTAAATAAATGTATTAATACTGCTCTATTCAATATTCTGAAAGACTTTCTACAATAATTAACATCAAAATCATTGTCTTGGCACCATTATTGAATTAATAAAAGCATTTGATCATATCGATGATGATATATCCTTATGTAAACAAGAGTAATAAGAAGCAAACGATGTTTAACCGAATTTCATTAACATCTTTCTAGTGTTTGTATTTATAATTATGGATCTGTTGATGATGACAACTTAGTTGTCGAAATACGTATACAGAATACGAAAATTAGTGTGAAGAGGGGTTATATATTCAGTGATTAAATTATCGATTTCATAAAAATTAATTAAAACTAGTATACCTCAGAGTTTAGCCCTGAGACACATTTTATTCTTAACACACGCTAATAATCTGTCTAGAATGTCAAATATTACATACTAGGATGAACTAGTAATTAGTAGAGGTAACTCTCTGACAAGAGAGGGCTTTCGTACGACGAAGAAAGTCGCCGGTACGTATATTATCTGACAGTCAACCGCCGACAAACAGTGCGAGCAGGTACGTGTTAACGCATTAAACATAGTCGTATGTCAGTTGTAATTACTAGTTGTTACACTAGTGAGAGACGCGCAACATAGCATGTAAAATAAAAGAAAGTAAGTAGGTAAAAACAAAATAGTTTATAAAACGTTTATCCACTTAAGCAGTGTCACTAGAAATAGATCTTCTTTTTCACTTCAACTTACCAACAACCAATCCAAAGAAGAGTGCTTTTAATAAACCAATGTTACTAAGATACTGCGTTGTCATCATTACAAAGCCAGTGTTCTTAACCACAGAACAATATACCATGTAAGTTAAAGTTCGTTATGAAATCAAGCAAAATACCAACGTCCTTGATAGAGTTTCGTAAGAATGCGTCCTTCTGTAGCAATATTCCAACGAAGACGAGTAGACTTAGACCAAGTCCAAATGGGGTTCAGACTATCTTGTAGCTTAGTAACATCTTCGACAGAGGAAACAACAATAAAAATCTTCACGTCATTTGCATAACATACCGAAGGAAGGCAAACTAAGTAACAAGTCATTTGTGAAAAGTAAAAGTAATAGTGGACTTCAGTTCGAACCCCGAGGAACACCAGATGGCGAAACAAATGCTGCTGAACTGAATCCAGTATAAAAGACATAATTCATTTGGTTCTTAAGATAAACTTGCCAGTAATGAAACCATAAGAAGATAATTTATCCAATAATAAACATTCAGAAATATTCCAACGAAGACGAGTAGACTTACATCAAGTTCAAATAAGGTTCAGACTATCTTGTAGCTTATTAATACCTCCGACAGAGGAAACAGCAATAAAAATCATCACGTCATTAGCATAACATAGCGGGGGAAGGCTAACTAAGTATCAAGTCATTTATGAAAAGTAAAAGTAATACTGGACCTAGGTTTGAACCCCGAAGAACACCAGATGACAAAACAAATGCTGCTGAACTGAATCCAGTATAAAAGACATAATTCATTTGGTTCTTAAGATAAAGTTGCAAGAAGATAATTTATCTAGTAATATATGTACGATGATCTATGACTATGTGTCTGTATAGTATACAATATATATTTTAAAATATGGACTGTATTAATATTTATCTTTTACTCGACAATATTCTCAAAATTGTTTTAGAATAATGACTTTACGAAGCCATCCCTATCGGTTATTCACTGTCGAGATCGAATCGAAATTATTATCACGTACCTCGACGTATAAAAATAAGATGTGTTTACGTATACAATATGAAAAGCATGAACGCGTAATAGCCACTAAAATTACTACATGATTTTCATCGGCCATCTCTCAGAGAGCCTAGATCGGAATCGTCGAGGATCCGGGACACATTCAGAAATAACTTCCGCCAGTGTCATGGAAACTATGTAAATTTCTCAGGATACCAACTCGACGAATCGTTATATACATATATTTATGTATATGTACATCTATATGTATGTGAAGAGAAACTATGTAAATGTCTACTTATGCAAATGCTTAACGAAATGGGTTTGCCTTGTAACTTCCTAATATGACATGCGATAGACGTTTAATATTTAATAAAATGATCAGAAGTCGAAACGTAACCGACCGAGGGTAATGCGAGATGAAAGGGGGAAGTTGAGAGAATGGGGAACTGAAGACGAGTAACATCGACGCCATCTATTAATGATATCTTAGACGTTAGCTGTAACCGGGCGTATTACAAAATTGGATTGATTAAGTGGGGCAATGAAACTAAATAGATTACGGTGTAGCACTTGCAATGTGAAAACTAAATATTTTTAAGTACGTGGTGTTGATTTTGGGTTACATAAACATTTACGATGTAGTTTTGAAGCAACCGTGAAAATTTCCAATTAATATGATATACTTGCGCATTTAAGACGTATGTTTGTGTATTTTAATTCTCATAAATTTCGTAAACCTGTACAAATACAGAAGAATAGTGATTGACGATGCAGACATTAATGGTTCGAAATTAGTTACGATTTTATGACAAGAAATTTTGCAAAATTAGCGATGAAAAGTTAAAATAGACTCGCATTTAACGTTTTTATTCGCGAAAGAAACCATTCATGTGTTCTATTTAGGTGTTTATGTGGTTTTCTAGACGATCTAGTCTACTTATTTGCACCGCTTTTTTCTTCTATTACAAATTTTGCATAGTGGTATATAAAGGATGCCACTCCATTTTTAATTAACTCTTTTTAGTTAACTCTTCAACGTAATACATCCAAAGTTTCAGTGCTATACGTGTACTGTTGTAGCTACAACGAACTGTCGAAGTTGACAAGTTGAAAAATAAAATTAAATCGAGAACATGGGAATATTTTTTTATAATTTTCGAAGACAATTATCTCAACAAGAATGCCTCGCCGAGATGGTTTCTGCTTGCGGCAATAAAGCACCGCATCAGTAACAATTTCTCGTTGGTGTGGAGAATTCAAACGTGGACGAATTAGTCTTAGCGACGATTCAAGAGTAGGTTCACAAAAAACGGCGGTCACTCAGGAAAACGTCAATGCTGTGCGCAGGATCATCAATGAAGATCGACATGTGACATATCACCAAATTGAAGATTTGTTGGAGATTTCAAAGACCTCAATTCACAAAATTTTGCATAAAGAATTGTGTGTAAAAAAATTAATTTCTCGTTCGATACCGCATCTGTTGACCGATGAAAAGAGAGCAGCTAGGATGAGTTGGTGTCAAAAAACAACTCTAGATCGCTTCAACGCTGGAAACTCTAAAAACGTATATACCACTCTCAGTGGGGATGAATCTTGGATTTACTCATACGAGCCAGAAGATAAACGCCAGTCGTCTGTTTGGGTGTTCCAACGCGAAGAAAAGCCGACAAAAGTATGGTCGCGACATTTGTCTCGACTGAAAACGAATCACTTGAAATATTTCAAAAACTTAGTGAAAATAATAATTTCCAAAACACATCTACTTTTATTGTAGAAAGGATGCATCAAATCATCTCCACTCTTTCAGCAATAATGTTCACTATGAAATAATGCCTGTGAAGTTGAGAAAATGAAGAAGAAAAATGACAAAAGAAAACGTCAAAAGGCTGGCTTAATTTTGTTTCATTGCCTACCTGAGTGTTCATGAATTTATTCTTCATATCATGATGTAGATCTAACTTGATCATTTTTAAAATAGTAAATAAAAAAAATAAGCAAGTGATACGTCAACAGAATCATAAAAATATAAGCTCTCGTTTGAGGTACCACACGATAGGGGTAAACAAAGTGTGATTCACAAATAAGTCAGAGCATACCTCCACTACAATAAACGAATTGGTGTTTTGGTAATGTTAACGTTCGTTTCACTTTTTGTAATATTTCAAGTGGATCGTTTTTAAAAGTCATATAGAATATATGTAAACAATCTATTACAAGAACACTAATAAATATAAATTAGTATGTAGGCTTAAATATTCCGAAAATATCGTAGTTGTAAAAGTTGTTGAATCGTTTTTAAGTGCCTAACATGTTAACAAATAAATAAAAGAATATACTTTCTTCACCTTGAATTCCGATCTGCAACTGCGCCTTCGACAATTCTAGTACAGACATTTCGTCATCACTTGTTTGGGACATCTTCAGTGCTTAATTGCTGCTATTGGGAAGGCTATCCCTGAAACTGACTCAGTTTCAACGCAACAACGAAAACAGTAGCAGCTGTTAAGCACTGGAGATACCCCATACAAGTGGTGACGAAACGTCGGTACCAGAATTGTCTACGACGTGGTTACAGCCCGGAAGCCAAGATGAAGAAAATATGAAAAACGATCGCGGAAGTCTACAAAAATGAGATACTAGGCGAAAATTACAAATATACATACATATACAAACTAAATTAAAATACTTACAATTTCTAAATGAATATCAGTAAACGAAAGGGATATAATGTCATTGTGTGGTTGGCAAAATGTTATATACATCCTGAACTATATAATACCATACCTAAAAAAGAAGAAAAATATAATAATAAAAAATATTTACAAAAAATGTATAAACAAGCATATATACATAAGTAAAATGTGAGTCAAATCTAATACGACTCAAATGATTTCATTTTAGAAAAGTATTTGATTAATTAAAAACTATTACCATATGTAAAATAAAGTCAATCTACAGGCTGTTCATTAAGTATATAACACACGAAATTATCGGAGGACAAAAAAGAAGAGAATTTTTACCGTATACTTAGTAATCAGGTTGTATAAATATAAAACGAAGTTATGTAAAATAGCTTAAATATATATGAATTATAGAAAAATGTTATAACATGCCACAGCTTAAGGATATGTCACTGAAGCAATTTCAAATTAAAAATGTCAGAGCATATGCCCATCATATGCCATATCGTAACTGAACTCTAAGCATTTATATATAGTTTTAGATAACCCTACTAATGCATGAATTATGTACAGCTACAAAAAAATCTCAGTGAAAATGATTTAAGAAGAAGTTGCTTTATTGAATTAGTTGTTCAAAATGTCTAGCTCTTCTTGGAATCGAAGAGGTAGTCCTGCTTACAGTCTCAGGATCAGCACGAATACTTTCTGAGGCATCCATAATTCTAACAAGATGTTGTTCTCTGTTTTTAACTTGTTCTGCCTTCTTTTTCAGCCTTCCCCATAAAATAAACCTAAGGGATTTATGTATGATCACCTTGACGGCCAAACAACTGCTGAACCTCTTAAAACCTTGTTTGCCGATAAAGTGATTTCGATTTCTTTGGAGGTGCAGAACCACGTTCTAACCATTGTTTCGACTGTTGTTTAGTTTCGGGTGTGCTGTAATGTACCCAAGTTTTATCGCAAGTAACAAATCGCCTATAAAAATCAACCGGATTCCGCTTATAAAGGTCCAAATACTCATTGGAAATTCGCAAACGAGTGAACTTTTGATCAGTCGTAAGCAAACGCGGCACCCATCTTGCCGAAAGCTTGGAAAGGCCCAATTCTTTCGTTAAAATGTGGTGTACGCGTTCTGTTGAAATGTTTACCATGTCTGCTATCTCTCTCACTTTGAGTCGTCGATCTTGCGTAATAATATTAAAGTTTCTTATAATGATTTCCTTAGAAGTCACAATTTCGGGTGCTCCAAAGCGCGCTTCATCAACACAGCTTGTTCTACCACGTTTAAATTCATTTACCCATCTATTTATTGTGGCGGATGATGGAGCAGATTCACCTAATGTTTCCCGTAACTCATCTTTTATTTCGGTAGCTTTCATACCCTTAATTACGAAGTATTTAATCACCGCACGATACTCTGCTTTTTCCATTTTAACAAAACGACGTGTTGCTTCTTTTTCAATCAGCTGTCAAAAATAAACTAATCAACCGATTTATCTAAATATCGGAATGTAAACATATAAATAGGCAAACTAAATTACAGTGCATTTGTTTTACCAATTAAAGCGCTACCTATGTGTCATTCTCACTACTTGTCAAACTATCCTCGTATATTCTCCTTAAATAAGGAAAACCATTATTTATTTCTTTAATTTTCTAAATTATTTTTATCGTTCTGCTCATAAAAAACGCATTAATGTACAGTTTGTGATGTACGTATTGGATAGAAGCAAAATGTAGTGCATTTTCCCAACAAATACCTTCAATCTTTCATTTCTCTTGCATCTTCGTTCTGCACGTTATAATAGTTCTTAGTACGACCTCAATTAGACTAAGATAATGGAGCGGCGAATATTCGCAAGGTATATATCGACAGATACAAGTCATCCTTACCACTCTAGTAACACTTGAAGTCTACTAACAACAATGGACTTCTTCCTACTTCACGTTTGCAGATAACGTTCCTCCGTTACCGAACACATGTATCTATGTCTATTCATTTATTTGTATGTATATATGTATACATAACGTGCATACGAACAATTTGTATTCAATGCGACGAGATATGATGAATTACTGTACGCGACCTAAAGAAGTTATCCTGTCATGGGAGAACTATGTAGGATAAATATTCATAATTAGTCTCTAGTTGATGCGACATAATGCTACCTGCACAACTACATAGCTATTAAAGCGTTGTAAACAAAAAACGAGCCGTACTTAACGTTAGGTTTTGCTTTCTGTTAGTATTTTATTTCTTTATATTCGCAGAAACCAACGGTAGAATTGAAGAAGTATATGATCTAATCGGTGAATGTTGCAACAGAATTCACAAGGTAAGGTAGCAATAGAGAGGCGGTACTGTATTGAAAAGTATGAATATTATTTTCTGTGTAATAAAGAATGGTTTCACACAAAATTGTACCTTATTTGAATAAATTAATACAAGTTGTTTATTTATAAGCAGATACGAGGTGTGGGTATTAAAAAAACATAAGTGCTATCTTTTATTGGGTTCCTTTCCTCCACGACCCCTATACAGCTCTATGCGAATCTTCCAATGCTGAAACCAGAAGTATAACTTATTTTTTGTGCATGGTTTCCATCGCTGTCTCTTTCACAGTCTCTATTATCTTAAATCAGGTTCCTCTGATAATTTTACTTTAGAAAGTGGAAAAACTTATATGAAACAAGACACGGTAAATGGGGTGGATATTCTGACACGGATCTGATACTTGGCCAAAAACTTCTTGGACAGACAGTGCAATATGGGACATATCGTTGTCATGATGAAGTTACCATGACATGTTTTTCCACAATTCAGGTCGTCTTCTTATGCGTTCACGAAGTGTAGTTAGGTCCTCGATGATTTTCACATTGAGGCATTGCTCTAGTTAAATATTTAACATTCTTCCGACGGTGAACGTACAAGGTCCACCTCGGACGAAAGTCACAACTCAACTGGGCACCGCACAACTTTGACTATGGCAGTACTAGAGTTAAGTGATGTTACGTAGCACGACCGTGTACCGTTTGAATTTAACGCGTTCACAGAACGACAAGTTTTTATATAGCTAAACCTCGTATATTATTATATTCGAAACGTAACCTTGAATCCTGACAATCACACTATGTTTCAGTTGAATTTGATGGAGCCTGTGGTTGATTGACTTGATCAATAAGGTTGATATATAACCCCTTTCCACAATTAACTATTTGTAAATTCTGTATACGCATTTCGACAATCAAGTTGTCATCATCAGCAGATAATTTCAAAGTGTCGCACCTGGTAAAACACGGCGAAAAAATTGTACGAAAAAACAAACTCCGTACGCGATCCGCACCGTTGAAAACCAAGATGTGCACATCTCGGTGCGGATCGCGTACGGAGCTTGTTTTTTCGTACAATTTTTTCGCCGTGTTTTACCAGGTGCGACACTTTGAAATTATCTGCTGATGATGACAACTTGGTTGTCGAAATGCGTATACAGAATTTACAAATAGTTAATTGTGGAAAGGGGTTATATATCATCCTTATTGATCAAAACACTATGTTTCAATCAATTGACAGAGACAACGAGTGACATATATTTATAGTTTAGTAGTTTTTACATTTTCGAAACAGTGGCAATTTTTTATTAAAAATTAGTGAAAATAAAGTTGATTTTTGACATATAACCTCGCATAAATTCGGAAAATGAAATAAAGAAGCAATGATTTTTAAAAAATATCTGTAAAGTTCTTAGAGCTTGATCACTTAAGGTTGATATATAACCCCTTTCCACATTAATTTTCCTATTCTGTATCCGTATTTCGACAACTACATTGTCATAATCATCAAATAATTAAACTGCGTCGAACCTGAAAAACTACGGCAAAAACCCGCGCTTCACGATCGACGGGTTTTTCAATTACTTGAGACACTTTAAATGTCCATAAACAAACCTAAACACGTACAAATGCTTTCGTACTGGCGTCTGTGACAAGCCAACAAACATAGGTATAGGACAGAAGGACAGCAGCGTCGATAGTTAAGAGCACGCCTCGTATGAAAATGACCAAGTAAGCTAAGAAAAATGTAGGGTACGATTTAACACAAGAAAGTAATTTGACAGCATTATTTTGAATTATGCATATGCTGCAATAAAAACTAAATGAAAAACATTTACATACATGTGTTTACGCAGAGGAGAAGTGAATTCTATTGGGTTGGCAACTAAGTACTTTCGGTTTTGTAGTATAAAATAAAATACTTTTTTTTTAAACAAAGAATAGTTTTTCATCAATTATATATTTTCCATTTTGCTCAATGGCCTTTTGCCATCTTTCTTTCAGCTGCATGATTCCGCGCTCATAAAATTTCTGGTCCATATCAGCAAAAAACTGAATCAGGTGCGAGTGAAGATCATCGTCATTTGTGAAAGTTTTACCATTCAAAGAATTCTGCAAACTTCGAAATACATGGTAATCGGATGGTGCTAGATCAGGGCTGTATGGGGGATGTGGCATCACGTCCCAGCCAAGCTCCAATAGTTTCCCACGAGGTGCCAAATATGTGTGAGGCCTTGCATTATCTTGGTGGAAAACTACACCTTTCCGATTTGACAATTCTGGCCGTTTTTCTTTGATTGCTTCATCCAGTTTTATTAATTGTTGACAGTAAACATCAGAATTGATCGTTTGGTTCCTTGGAAGCAGCTCAAAAAACACAACGCCTTTGTAATCTCACCAAACTGACAGCATGATCTTTTTTGGATGCAATTCAGCTTTCGATGTGGTTTGAGCTGGTTTATCGTGTTTGCTCCATGATCGTCTTCGAACTATGTTACTGTACAGGACCAATTTTTCATCACCAGTGATGATTCTTTTTAAGAAAGAGTCGGTTTCATTTCGTCTAAGGTGCATATCGCAAAAGTTGATTCTAAGTATTAAATGAATTTCTTTCAATTCGTGAGGTACCCAAATATCAAGCTTCTTAACCAGCCTAAGTCATTTTAAATGTTTTTCAATTGTTGTGTGCGACACATGTAGCCTCTCCGCAACCTCTCGAACAGTTATATGACGATCCTCTTCAATTATGACTTTGATTTCGTCATCATCAACTTCAGTAGGCCGTTGCTCATCTTTGAGGGAAAAATCTCCAGAACGGAATTTTTTATACTAATTCTGACACGTGCGCTCTGTTAAGCAATTAGCACCATAAACTTCACATATCTTTTTGTGAGCCGCAGCAGCTTTCTTTCCTTTACGGAAATAAAATAGTAAAATATGTCGAAAATGTTCGTTTCTGCACTCCATTTAAAATTAACCCACAACTAATAGCTTTAATAAAAATCACGCACTACTTGCTTCTGAAGTTACGTCAATGTGACTAGAATGACGCGACAAACGGTAAAGTACAGCACTAACATACGTTATACAAAAAATAAAGCAACGCTCTCTATCAGTAAAAACCGAAAGTACTTAGTTGCCAACCCAATATATTGGTATAATGAGGACGAAGTATAAAATAAAATAAATGGCAACACTTAAAATGGGATATGGTGCTTCAGCAATTTACTAAACTAAAACAACAAAATTCCAAACGTATACTTAGCAAAAAAAAGAAGCAAATAAAGTTAAATATTAAAATAAATAATTAAGGAATAAGGGAGTAGAAAAAACTACATCTAGATTTCGGATTAAAAATAAGAAAGTAATGAAAAAGAAGCGAACATGTAAACAAGTTTAGAAATTGTAAGACTGCTGCTATGATAAATAACATAAAACTTGTTATTCCAAAAATCTTAGGCACAAACTCATGACTCTCTATTTAAGTCAAAATAAGCTTACTTCATAACTATATGATGAAATACCAGCAGAAGAAATGTAAACACAATTCAGTGCCAACAAAACAAACACTTAAACATTTAACATTCGGTGAAGAAAAACACCTAAGAAAGAATGTCTCTGAAAAACACTAAATCATTAAATACATAGAAGACAATAACATCGAAAATTTATTAATGATTTATATAATAATAAATCAACAACTAAAAATAGAATTACAAACAAATTGACTTCATTTCTACTCGAAAAATTTTCTGCTATTTCATCCACATTATTAATTGCAGAAAATTAATTGAAAATTTTCTGTATTTGACTAGGACTTGAACCTGTATCTACCGTCTTCTAGACGATTGCTTTAACCAATTAACCCACCAAGCTGTACAATTGCGAATCTCTTAATATGCCATACATAACATTATAAAGTAGATCCAATTATTTTAACGTACAGTCCGAGTTTGATGTCTACAATTATATATAAAAATATAATTAAGGCTTTCAGGATAGGAAATTAATGAAAATTAACATTTCTTGCCAATACATTGCTGTTATTACAGAAAATTAATATAAAATTTTCTATATTGGATTTGGACTTGAACCTGTTATCTATGGTTTCCTGGACGGTTGCTTTAACCAATTAAACTACCAAGCAGTACAGGTTCAAACTAATATGAAAATGAAAGTATATAAGAACAGGAAAATTCAAAAACACAAAAACAAACGCCGAATATAGGAGCTATACAATAAAATATCTTTAAGGTCCTTTCACGTCCTCGTTATTATAATCATTTTTTAACCAATCTCGTTAAATACAAAACAATATCAAAACTTAACATACGCAGTCTGTCGCAGAGAAAACCGAACTCTTTAAAATAAAAACAAAAGTTTACTATTTTGGTAAAATTCATTTATTTTATTCAAGTAGTAGCATTCGGCTTCAACACAATTTGCACGGTCAATTAAATGTCAAATAAATTTTTAAGTTGATCTTTCATTCTGTCATTCAAAATCGCTGCCGACGCGTTTTTAATGACTTCGACGTCGGCAAATGGCTGTCCTTTCATCGACAAATGTAGTTTAGAGAATAGACAGAAATCACAGATGGGCATATCCAGTAAATAATGGTTGATGGTTAAAATATCATTTGTAATTAGAAAAGTGAATCAGTGATAAGCGTCGAGCGACGATATGGTGCATTATCATGTAACAAACGCCATATCATTTTCACGATATTGAGGGCGCACACGGCGAATACGCGCCGAAAGACGCTTCATAACACCAAAATAACATACAGCATACAGCATTGACTGTCTGACTTGGTACAAACTCTTTGTGCACTATGCCTTTCGAATCATAAAAACAAATCAACATTGTCTTCACTTTTGATTTCTCGAAGCGGCTGTTTTCGGTCTTTCTTCGCTTGGATGCTTCTATTCAGATCTTTGACACCACATCTCATCACCAATTACAATAGAATACCTAAAGTTTTCGTCCTTTTTTGAGTCTTTAATCCAATCTGTACGATGTTGCATTCAGCTAGCTTGTGTGGTACAAGTCTTCCATAAATCTTCCTCAGTCCTAAAGACTGTGTCAAAATACGATGAATTGAATCTTTGGAAATATTTAATTCCATTTCCACGTATTGCAATGAGGATTTCGGTTCATTTCTGATAAATTCACATACAAGTTCCATGTTACTTTCCGTAATCACAGATTTTTCTGGATCAGGATGTTCATCGTCATTTATGTCCGGACAACCGTCTTTAAATCATTTATACCACTCATACACACTCGCACCTGCATCACCATACACTTGTTTCATTAAATTAAACGTTTCAGTAAACGATTTACGGAGTTCAAAACAGAAGTTGGTATTTGCTACATGTCCGAAATTCGTTTTTCGACCAATACCAAATACACACTGTTCATTTATGTGCAATTTCTCTGCTGCTAAAGATGCTAATGTCATGATATTTTGACATAATATTGGTGAAAGATTTACTTTACCGACGCATAATTTTTTAATAGATAGCGCCACCAAGAATTATTATTTTAAAAAGGTTCGGTTTTCTCTGCAACAGATTATGTATTTTTAGTAAACTAATGAAGTAAATATCTCAAACTCTTGACGTGGTAAAGTTATTTTGAACTAATTTCATATTCAGAGTGCAAAAAACGCATAGTATACACGCATTAATGTATAAATTTAAAAAAAATGTGTTGACCAATATTACTAAATGTTATATTTACCAAAATTCAAACCAAAAAAATTAAATCGTTTTACGCGGTCTTTCTTAGTTATATAATTTGTTTGCCGAGTGTTGCAGCATTGACAGTCATTGGAATAATAAGGCATATTTAAAAGAGAACGATAATGCTTTGAAACCCTGACCCGAATTTGAAAAATAGCGATAGGGACTTTTTGATTTAGTTATAAACACATGCTAGCACTAAAGTGTTTCCAATAAACGCTGCTATTTAAAAAGCCACAATGAAAGATCAAGGCATAGTACTTCCTAATCGGATAATGCACTTATTTTACGAACAAAAGACGAACGCAATTCAAGGAAACTTGTTGAAAACATGTTGAAACAAATACTTAAACTTTGAACCGAGTCTTCTCAAGAATATTTTTCAATTCGCAATTTGATTTTTCCCCATTACATTCTCTCTTCTATAAAATCCCCAGTGTAAAACTATTTTCCTGAGTAACGGTGTTACCCAGTTCGCGAACATCATTGGCGATAACTCACTTTGTTTGTTTGAGCAGAGTACATTTTGTGTGTATTACAATTGAAAATTTCAACACATTCCATCTCAGTCCGCGTAGAGAGGTGCACTATTGGGAAGAGAATGCACAATTCATCTGTGTGTGCATGCATATGCCGCGCTTTATCTGTAATAGTATCGTAAATACGTGCGATTAAAAATGGTCGATAGTAAATGTGGTGGCCTTTGTAACCACTCGCAGCACCACAACAGTGACTGTTAATGAATACAAATGCGTTAATGTAAATGCTGGAAACGATTATTGCTAACAATGAAATAGATTTCTCTATTCAAACGGAATATATTGGAAAAAGGGTTTTGTTAATTTAGAAAAAAAAATCTAATTTGTTGTACCTACTAAAAAAGCCTGCAGAAACGAGTGCGCACTCATTGTGGGCGACGATAGATTTCCAAAGTAGTCGGATATACCCGAAGTCGAGATGCATATGCGTATGGTATGTGTATGAATGCCGGATTAGATTGACGATGACGAATCGACAGCATTCTTTGTTATGTTCGACGGGTGCTAATAGATTTCTTTACCGGTTTTCCACATTAGAATACACCGGCACTATTATTAAATGAATTGTTTGCAATATCAACATTTTACCGTACAGTATTTTTGTGCATATTAATAGCAAACAACACCGGTTAAATGCGCAACGTGTTGTACCATATTATAAATTTCTATATGACTTTATTTTTATGTTAAGTTTGTGCAACATTCCACAAAATATTGTAGACAATGAAGAATTTCGAAACATTTGGGGGAAATAGGTTCCGGAATAAAGATTGCCAACAAGAGGTCAATTACAGTATTATTCTCCTCGGGTGAAAAACACGATTATGGATCAAATAAAAGCAGTGTTCAAAGATCAAAAGATATGGCTGACGGTAGATGAAACAACGGATGCAAGAAAGAACAGTATTTAAAATGTGTTAATGTGCTCTTTAAAACATGGGTGAGATTTTCTTGGCTCTTCGTTTACATAATAGAATATTACAGAAGATAAACGCGGAAAGAATAGTAGAAACTATAAAACATACCTCTGGTAAGTTCAATATTGTATCGGCAACTCAACTTACAATGTTGGTTACAGATGGGAGTTCGGATATGGTTAAAGTTGGAAAGTTATTAAAACAATCCTATTCTCAAGTGCTGCATGTAACCTGTTTGCTCCATGCATGTCATCTTGTAGCTGAATTTATTAGAAACAGTTATCCAAAAGTAGACCTATTTATAGTCGATACCAATTCTTTTAGATACTATTTCCAGATTAGAGAACACCAACAAAAGAAGCGCGTGAGGGCATGGTACTCTCACGTGGAGGTGTTGTGAACTGGCCACCGAGATCGTGCGATTTGATCTCGTTAAACCTTTTCTTATGGGGTTTTCTTAAGTCGCAGGTCTATGCGAATGATCCGCAAATTACAGCCGCCCTCCAAACCAACATAACCCGTGGCATCGGTCAAATTTATTTGATTGATTTATGCGCCAGTCATGGAAAACTGGACAATTGGGATGCGCGCCACCCAACGAAGCCACGGCGGACATTTGCACGATGTTTTATTCCATTCATAATGACATCGATAGGCCTTTCAAACGAATAAAAAATTTCGATGATATCTCACACACACTTTATTTTATTTAAATTTAAAGATAGGACGCGCTTAATGAAAGACCCTGTACATTAATGAATATAGACAAGTGAAGAATGACTTCCACATAATTCCAATAACATCTATATAAATAACAAGCAGCTATTCACAATATTTACGGATTACTTCTTGATTTATATTTAAGAAATGTTGATAATGAAATGCATCGAAAAACGATTCTGTTGAAAATTTCATCGTCGCTGCATTTAATACTGTCAACACTTAAATAATACCATAACATTTGCTCTATTATTCAAGAGCCTCTTCGATTATTGCTAAAAGAAATATATATATTTACCAAAGCTACTCATCTTTCCTCAAGACATTAAATGTTATTAGTTTTATCGAAAGAAAAATATCTCTTATATACGTAGGTCTAATGGATTATATCAAATTACATTAGCTTGTATCGATTTGCGCGATCTACTCTCAATAACATGAAAAATAACTATTACCTATAATGCGACTATATATGGATTAAACAAACAGTAAAGTGCTTATAATGTGAAGGTCATAAGATAATTTCGATTATACCTCAATTATCTGAAATAATATATTATAGATACAGTATGTCAACGATAAAAGGGTCTTTTTGTCAGAATTATTTTTATATGAAGCGACCTTTTTACAGCCTTGGTCGTTTATCGTAATTCGAACGTTACCGTTTCTCGTTTCTGCACGATTCTTCTCAATGCCCCTCCTTTCCATAGCTGTGTGGATTTCTTGGTCCTACGACTTCTTTAAACTACCTCTTTTCCTTCTTCTTTTTGGGATCCACTGCCAAGCTTGAGTCGGTAATCTGAAGGATTTTCCAATAACTTTTTTTCAAAATAAAATGCAGACCATTTGAGACATTTCAAAAACTTTATTATCGGGTTGAAGTACAATCAAAACATTTATGAATGGAACTCAACTTCGTTCATATGGCCACCGCGGGCACGTTTGCAGCGGTCGATTCGTTGGCCCCAATTTTCGATGACTCCGCCACACAATTCGGCCGAAACGACTGCTATTTCGCGTTCAACGTTGGCTCTGAGCTGTTCCAACGTTGTCGGCTTGTTGGCATAGACCAATGACTTGACGTAGCCCCAAAGAAAAAAGTCTAGAGGCGTTAAATCGCACGAACGAGGCGGCCAATCGACTGGTCCATTTCTTGAGATAACACGCTCATCAAACTTACTCTTCAATAAATCGATTGTAACGTGTGCTGTGTGGCTTGTGACACCGTCCTGTTGAAACCACATGTTGTCCAAGTCCATATCTTCCAAGTCGGGCCAAAAATAATTGGTAATCATGGCGCGATAACGATTACCATTCACAGTAACGTGACGATCATTATCGTCGAGGAAAAAATATGGCCCTATGACGCCGCCGGCATGCAAACCGCACCAAATAGTTATTTTTTGTGGATGAAGTGGTGTTTCATGAAGCACATGTGGATTTTCACCCGACCAATAACGCATATTTTGCTTATAGACGAACCCATTGAGCCAAAAATGAGCTTCGTCACTGAAAATAATTTTGCGATGAAATTGATCATCTTGGCGCATCTTTTCCAGAGCCCAATCGGAGAACGTACGTCGCTTCAAATGGTCCATCGGCTACAATTCTTGAGTCAGCTTGATCTTGTATGGGTGTAAACCAAGATCCTTACGCAAAATTCGCCATAAAGTGGTCTGGGCGATGCCCAACTCTTGAGAACGCCGTGGAATTGACTGATTTGGATCATTTACTACGGACGTTTCAACGGCAGCTATATTTTCGACACTTCGACCAACCCGTTGTCTCACTGGCACGGCAACATCACACAACGAATATGTAGACTCAAATTTTTGCACTAAACTTGTTACTGCCTGTCTACTAGGGCGAGAATTACGACCGAAAATCGGAGTTAACGCTCTTAAAGTAGCGATCACCGACTCCGAATTTCTGTAGTAAATTTTTATAATTTGCAGACGTTGTTCGTTCGTGTACTTTACCATGATGAAAATGTTAAGTTTACTGAATAAATTGACAGTTCGATGATTAGTGAAAGGGTACGTTCACAAATTGAATTAAAAGTTGTCAAGTCCCTATTGGAAAACCCTTTATTTTCAGTCATTCGTCTCATATGGCTATACCAGACGAACTGTCCTTTCTCTATAGTATCTGTCGGCGTTTTTTCTATTATACATTCATCATTTGCTTTATTCTATCCATTCTTATGCGACTCTATGCGAGCTTACAGCTTCTCCGTTAATAGGTGTTTTCTACTGAACTTATTCAGTTTTGCAAGTTCCATTTTACAGTCCATACTTCTGATCCGTGTGTAATTGTGCTCTTCACTATTGTTTCGAATATATGTTTTTTATTCTTTTCTGAATATCTTTTTGCCATAATATTGAATTTAACTGGTTCGTACTTGCTCTTCCTCTTCACAAGTTTTCAATGTCACTTTCATCTTTTCCATTATCATTTAGGGAAACTCCAAGATATGTATACTCCTTGGTGTTTTTAATTATTTTACCATCAATGTCTAAGTCTTGTTCTATATATCGTATTGTCGTATATTCAGTTTTATTCCATGTTCATTTCTAAACGCCATTTTTTAAATTCCTCTACCAGTTTTCTAATTATATACGTTACATCTTCAGCATCTTCCGGCAGAACAACCTGGTCGTCAGCAAATAATAAGGTAGTAAGGTTTCGTTCCCCAATTTGGGCTCGCATTTTTTTTACATTTATTGAGCCAACGTTTCAGAGCCGAGTTTGTATAATTCTTGAAAAGCGTAGCCAGACAACACTCTTGACTTATATCCTTGTTTGTTTGAATGTATGCTGACAGTTCCAGTCGTGTAGTAATACAGCCGATGTTTCCTTTATTGAAGATTTTCAGCACGTTGAGGGTGTATGTTGTTTACTTTCAAAGAATCACTAAATTTCTTTATTGGGATAGTGTCCTCTGCTTTTGTTAAATGAGTAAAAATTATATGTAACTAGCTCTCATATGTTATTGTTTTCTCCATTAGCTGTTTTATACCAAAGAAATTGTCGATACAAGATCTTCCTGATCTAAATCCATTCTATTCCTCTCAGCTTTCATACTGGCTTTCTAAACTACCTCGTAAAATCCTACCATACATCTACATACGGAAGCTATTACACTAATATCAGAATTATTTAATAATTTGAAATCCACTACACTACTTTTGCCAATTTAGTAAGATATAGGTCTAAACCTTGCCCAACATATGAAATAACATCAATAAATTAACCTAAGGTTATTCGAAACCTACAGAGGAGCGGAAACTACCTCCCAATTAATGTCACGTCATCTAAGTAACTTCAAATAATATCTACACATAACAACGAAGTTCACCTACATTTTTTTCTCTTTCTTAGTGTCATTTATTCTAACTTTATAGATATGATATAATCCTTAATAATTTCAGAATTGTTTCTTATTATTTTCCTCATATTCTATAATAATCGGTATATCTCAAGGATAATTTAATGGATGGTTATCTATAACTGTACTGTTGTCATTGAATTACTTGAAAATTTATTCTTTTATCTAGTAAAACTGTGTCTTTGGCTTATATCAATTTTAGTATCAAAACCTGCTCGAATGTTTGGTTTTGCGACTATTCATTTATTTTTCATTCACGTCTTTAGATACCAATCCCAATTGCATTTAGATTCTTTTGCGTTTCCACTCAGTTCTCCTCCTCTCTATGATTTAGCAATGGCAAAATGCATATCACGAAGATTTTCATTTTGTATCTCACTGTACATTTTTACTTCATATTCGTTATTGTTGTATTTTATACAGTGTAGGTAAGCATGTACAAAGGCTACTAGGAAAGTTTTGCAATACAGCTTTGTTTATTTAATTTTTTCAAAGTAATTTCCTCTACATTCAATACACCCTTCCATCATCCGAAACCAATCTTTAAACTAGTTTTGCCAAGTTTCACTAGAGAATAAAGCACACTCGTTGTCCTAAGCCCGCAGAAGGTCATCATCACTGGAAAACCGCCTCCCTTTTAGCTTCATTTTCACATGCTGGAACAGTGCAAAGTCGCAGGGAGCAAGATCTGGACTGTAGGGAGGGTGCTCGCGAAGTTTAAATCCTGTCGTGGTCAAATATTCGATGCAGGCTTTGGTGCGGTGAGTTGGAGCATTATCGTGATGGAGAAACCGGGTGTCCATTCTTGACTTTTGCCGCAGGTTCTTCATAGATCTAATGACTTTGGGTAGGCACTGTTTAGTATACCACTTAGGTGTGACTATCTTCTGTGTGTCCAAAACGACGCGTTCCACAATTCCACTCGATTTGAAAACTACAGCTATCATTTTCTTCTTTACAGATCGGGATTTTCTGACAACTACGGGTGTGTCCTTATCATCAAAGACCCAAACTTCGTTTTGAGCTTTGGTCGGTACATCGTAATATTACAGCCAAGTCCCGTCACCTGACACGATGTTGTTCACATACCGAGATTGTCCCTTATTAAAGTCACGCGTCGTGTCATCTGCTCTTCAGTCAGTCATTGCGTCACCCAGAGAGAACAAAGTTTCTTCACGTGCAAATGATCATGCAGAATCGAACGAATTGCTGGTGCATTTAGGCCTGAAGTATCCTCTATTTGTTGGTAGGTCAGTCGCCTATTCTCGCCAAGCATTTTCCTCACAGTAGGATGCGATGTGGACAAACATCACCTAGTGCAAGAGTCATTTCTTCGAAGCACTGGCCTATGTTTACACCACGCACGAAACTGCCCTTATCTCATTTCGTGACCACGATGCCATCGCAAACACTTTACACTCTCACTGCTAATGAATAACTGAGCTCATCGACATGGCGCGGCGGCTACTGTGCACGTATGAACATGTCTCAACATGCAGCAACAAGCAGCTTCCTAGGATTCATTGGTGCGTCATATTACAAAACTTTTCTAGTACTCTTTGTAATAGGTCTGCAGCTTGTTGGATTTTCTTTGTATCTTGGTTGTTTGGTTTTAAAAAGTTTTACATTGTCTTCAATATTTTGGCATTTTCAGCGAGTTTACTATGATTTAATTTAATTGTTCTGTTAGTTGCGGATGCTACGATCTAAAGTTTTGTAGCAAAAATTATGTCAGCGATCTACACCTGGTGCTTTATACTTATAAGGTATTATGGCTTGTTATGAAATCCCTTTGTCGTGAAATGTTTCATAGATATTGGAACTACGACATACGACATGAGAGCAACTCTTGAATGTTCGATAAGTGGTGTTGACAGCAATATTATTATTATTATTATTAATAATATTATTATCAACCATTCTGAATCTGACATTTCGTACATGCAATTCAATTATTCCATTCTAATATTTCCCATTAATTACACGAGCACTCGATTTACCGTGATAGGAATCTGAACACGCAATCGCCGATACGATACAAACAGATGAGAGCATCCGATGTATTAACAAATTATAAATTCACAATTATCGAGGAACAGCGAAATGGAAATTAGGTGAGAAGCGACAGACAGCAGCATCGTCTGGTACTGATGTTACATGAATAAGTTAACTGGGAAATACTACTGCATGAATTGACTGGTTCCAGCATAATTCCCCATGTTGTATACTGTTGTTCGCCCATCTAAATGCTGACAGGTTGAAAAGATCTACTGTCGAAAGCGTCGATGATGCTCCTTTGCAAATGCCAAGAGGAGAGATAACAATTTCATAAGTAGGTACGGAGGTATTGCAATGCACCGCTATTATGAAAACGCCGGCCGTTTTATTTATTTGGAGATTGGAAATATGTTTATTCAAGACTACACGTGCGTTTGCGAAGTTCGATTTATAATACGCCGTTTATCGATATATCGCGATTCACATTGCTTTGCTACCCAAATATTATGCGACTGAATATATGTATTTATAAATCCAGAGATTGCTTTCTTACATTAAATTTAAACAAATTTATTCAAGTTTATTGGAGGTGACGAAAGTGCAATATATAATATACAGGGGTTAGGAGGAAATTGTATGAATCCATTCGAATAACTTTGATAGGACTACTTGGATTTTAATAAAATTTTCGGCATTTAAGTAAATACAAATAGCTGATTTCACGATTGTATTTACAAATATGAGGATAGTTTGACAAGTAGTGAGAATGACACATAGGTGGCACTCTAATTGGTAAAACAAATGCACTGTAATTTAGGTTGTCTATTTATATGCTTACATTCCGATATTTAGATAAATCGGTTGATTAGTTTATTTTTGACAGCTGATTGAAAAAAAATCGTGACTTCTAGGGAAATGATTATAAACATCCATAATATTATTACGCAAGATCGATGACTCAATGTGAGAGGGATAGCAGACATGGTAAACATTTCAACAGAACGCGTACACCACATTTTAACGAAAGAATTGGGCCTTTCGAAGCTTTCGACAAGATGGGTGCCGCGATTGCTTACGACGGCCAGGAATGGCAAAGAAAAAGATTCTGTTTCACCAAGACAACGCTCCCTCGCATACCAGCACAGTTGCGATGTCCAAAATCCACGAGTTGCATTTTCAATTAGTATCGCATGCACCTTATTCGCCGGGTCTAGCCCCTTCCGACTTCCACATTTTTTCTAAAATTGAAAACGGCACTAGGTGGATAGAAATTTTCGTCTAACGACGTCTTCGTCTTCGTAGATGAGTATTTTGCAGGCCTTCCGGAATCGCATTTTAGAGATGGCATAAGGGTATTGGAGCATCATTGGAATAAATGTATTGCTCTTTTAGGAGAATATATTGAAAAATAAAAATTATTTTGTATTTAAAAAATTCGTTTTTCTTTTCCATTCTCACTACTTACCAAACTACCCTCGTATATACAAATCGGTCTTCCGGTTTAACTGGTAATAACGTTAACTTCTTTACTTTAAACAAAATACTTTGTACATTTTCGAGAATTTCAGGCTCTGTTTTTGGAAGTTCAGTAATAATAAGTTTTAGCATAATTTTGCTAAATAACACTAACATTTACCAGATGTACCGGAAAATCATATCAGTTTCGTAAAAAAACTACATAATTATCAAGAAAATGGAAAAATTTATTTATTCAAAGTATTGGCCATTTGATTGTGCACATCTTACCCATCTTTTAGGCAATTTATGGATGCAATCCCAAAAAAACTGTTTTTCTTTTGAGCCAAACCATTCATCGAGAAATTTCTTCTTGGCGGAGTGCTACTCTACAAGCGCGCGTCCCATTGATGCGTATAGGTGATAGTCGGACGGGGCAAGATCTGGAGAGTACAGCGGGTGCGATATTATGTCCCATTCGAGTCCTTTCAATGCTTCCTTAATTGGTTTTGCTGTATGAGACGGCACGTTATCCTGTAAAATCGCTTTACCCTGTCTTCGGGCCCATTCTGGTCGTTTTTCTATCTATCGTATTGATAATTTGTTGCCGGTAGCGATCAATATTAACTGTTTCACTAGGTTTCAACAGTTCGCAATACACCACGCCACTCTGGTCCCATCAAACACAGGACATTGTCTTGCGACCAAAACGATTTGGCCTTGAAGTCGGGCCGGCTTCGCCAGGTGACAAACATGATTTTCGAATAAACCCATTTTTCATCACCCGTCACTATTCGATGCAAAAATGACTTCCGATCATACCTTTGAAGCAGCATTTCACAGACGATTTTTCGATTTTCCATATGCCTGTCATTCAATTAATGTGGCTCTTTTGGATTTTTCCCATTACTCGCAATCGGTCGCTAATCGTTTCTTAGGCCATATTTAACGCTTTTGCCATTGCTTTTAAGTTTGGATTGGGTCTTCATCCAATAACTCTTGCAGTTTCGCATCTTCAAACTTTTTCGGTCTACTAGACCGTTTTTTGCTTTGCACATCGAAATCATCACTTTTGAATTGTCAAAACTAAGCTTCACATGTTTTTATAGTTGGAGCATGCTTACCGTATGTTTTTACCTGCAAACGTTGACTTTCAGCGACTTTTTTCTTTTGATTGAATAAGAAAAGTAATGTGTGCGCAAATGCACTTTTTCAGACACGAAACTCGACATTTTCAAAAAGGTATAAATCTATGACAGTGTTACTATCGTAAAATATAACATGTATGGCTTTGAAACTTGATGTCGGTAGAATAAAATGACATATGTGTCAAATCATAACATTGCATACTCAAGGGCAGCGACATCTGTTAGAAAGACCGGTAATGACTTTCCGGTACACCTGGCATATTTTCAAGATAATTATTTGAATCGAGAGAATACTGATGTAAATTTGTAATACACAGAGTGCTACAATTTTCACTACTTTTACTTATTTATAAAATTAGTTAGAATTGTACCACTATTGCGTGTTTATTAGTTTATGAATTTTCATAAAGTAAAGATCGGAGTAATCCAATATTGATGTAAATTTCATGGAGTAAGGAAAATTCTCTAAATTTTAAAACGCGTAGGTGCTTGCCGCGTAACGTGAAACGTCGAATTCGTAAATATTAAAAAGAGAATATGCAGATTTATTACTTTTTTCATCTGTTCTACAGAGGTTAATGACTGAGGAAACGTGCAAAAATATGCGACATAAAACTCGCACAAACTCAGCGGTCACCGTTTATAAATATTCGCGCAGTGTAAATATAGAACAATATCCGTAGGTACGAGAGGTTATATATATTCCTCTTTTCTTTTTTTATATTTTTCCAACTGTGTTGTCACGCTTAATGCAATAAATATTTGCTGTTAAAATGAAAGATATATTTTCATACACAAAGATAAATTTCGAAGTTACGTAAATTTTGTACAAATAACAGGACAAGAAATATGAATCAGCCAAATACATTATTGAAATAGAAAATGTTTTCTGGCTGTTTACCTTAAAATCCCAGTCGATTTATTGCAGAATTTATTGGTGATTTTTCTGTTTACATTTCTAATGCCGACACTTTAAAGATTAATAAATATGTTAGACACACCTTTTTCTCATGAGAAAAGAGGCTATAAGTTGGATACTGATAATAGAAAATTTAAAACAAACAGATGATATAAATTTATTTACATATACTGCAAGGCTCAGATGGTCAATACACAATCTGTCGCGGAGAAAACCGAACTTTTTTAAAATAGTAATTCTTAGTGACACCATGTTTTAAAAAAATATACGTCGGTGTGGTAGATCTTTCACCAATGTTATGTCAAAATATCATGACATTTTGCATTATTAAAAGCCGAGAAATTGCGCCTAAAGTAACAGTGTGTATTTGGCATTGGTCGAAAAATGAATTTTGAACAAGTTTTGTTTTAAACTCGGTAAATCGTTTACTGAAATATTTAATTTGATGAAACAAGTGTAAGGTGATGCGTTTTTATCACGCACGAGTGTGTTTGAGTAGTATAAACGATTTAAAGACGGTCGTACGGACATACCATAAATGACGACGAACATTCTGGTGTAAAAAAATCTGCGGTTACGGAAACTAACATCGAACACGTGGGTAAATTTATCAGAAATGAGCCGAAATACTCATTGCGATACATGGAAATAGAATTAAATATTTCCAAAGATTCAATGCGTCGCATTTTGACACATCATTTGGGACTGAAAAAGATTTGTGCAAAGTTTGTAACACACAAGCTAACTGAATTCAACATTGTACAGCTTCAGGTATTCTATTGTAACTAGCGACGAGACATGGTGTTTTCAATATGTTCCAGAGACCAAGCGTTAAAGTTCTGAATGGAATCCAAGCGAAGAAAGATTAGGAAAATGCTGTTTGGAGAAGTCAAAAGTGAAGACAATGTTGACTTGCTTTTATGACTCGAAAGGCATAGTGCAAAAAGAGTTTGTACCAACTAGTCAAATAGTCAATGCTGTATATTATCTTGGTGTTATGTAGCGTCTTTTGGCGCATGTTCGTCCTGTACATCCTCAATATCGTGAAAATGGTAGCCGGCGATTGTTACATCACTTAACGCTTATCACTGATTTTCTAACTACAGATGGCATTTTAACCATCAACCATTCACCGTATTCACTGGATTTGGCCCCCTATGATTTCTATCTATTCTCCAAACTTCATTTGCCGACGAAAGGCCAGCGTTATGCCGATGTCGAAACACTTGGTAATTGACTGTGCAAAACGTTGTATTGAAGCCCAGGGCGACTACTTTGAATAATATAAATGAATTTTACCAAAATAGTAAGCTTCTGTTTTTGTTTTAAAAAGTTCGGTTTTCTCTGCGACAGACTGTGCATATAATGTAATATGTAAGTTATTACAGCTAATATAGGTTACACAAAGGTAAGAAGAAAAGTCGATGCAATAGATGCGAGTCAGTAATTTTCCAACCCATACGAACTGCGTATTCATCTGATTATGGAAATAAAAACCAAAGTACTGGGTACTGCTGTTATCCATTACCTAATGCTATGTTTTGAAAGTAGAAACGTGACTTAAGTTGGTAGTGGCAGCGATCTCATTTGTTAAGTATCGATTTGTAACAATGTTGTATGAGATAATCGTTTAAAAAAACATACTTATGTTCAGAAGCACTCGATAGATAGAAAACGAAAATTTAAATTATACACTCAGTTCTAAATAGAATTTCATCCTAAAAATAATCAGTCTGTTCATATATTATGATATAATTTAACTATAAATTTTATTCTTTTGAATTTGGGTTTTCGGCCATTGGGGATAATAAAACACTTAGCATGTTAACGATGTGTCTGGGGACCTTTTTCTCTCTTTTTCAAGTTATTTTTTTAATAGTTTTCCTTTTTGTTCTTTAACCTACAATACATCGATGCTCGGCTTACTTAATAAGTAAACTTAAAAATCCCAAACGGCTGAAGAAAGGAATTTAGCGAATTGTTTATACCTTGATAATAAATAAATTATACTTTAATTAGATTTGGATAATGAATTCTCTAGAGTAAATAGTTTATTTTAAGTTACATAATACAAATGGATGATATATAATACGGAGGAGTAAAAGAAAATATTGTATAATTAATAAATGTGTCAAAACTGGAACCAATAGACATAAGGATAACTCAGTAACGAAGGTACTACACAAATGCGAATAAAACTACGATCAACAAAGGGAACAAATTATTAAATACAGACGAACTTATTTTACACCAGGTAATTAATATTATACAAACCCTTTGCTGTATTAATGTTACGAGGGTACCCGTTTATATTTCGGGAGTAGCAAACAAAAGAAAAATTTATTATCGAAAATAGCTTTATTGCTTCTCAAAATATTCTCCTTGAACATCAAGCAGGTTGATGATATATACACGTACACTGGTTATAGTAAAGTACTTGATATGATTACTTGCTCCATGTCACAGTTACAATTTGAGTCTTTGACTTTTTAGTATTACTCATGATGTCCGTCAATGTCCCCTATAATTGCTGTGAAGCTGTTGAGGAACGTAAAGACTTGAATTATGAGGATAGCCGTTTATATTTCGGGAATAGCAAACAAAAAAAATTTTATTATCGAAAATAGTTTTATTGCTTTTCAAAATATTCTCCTTGAAAATCGAAGCACTGTTGCATTCGTTTAAACCAATCCGAAAAGCACTGCTGCCTCTGTGAAAGCGGTATTTCCAAAATATAAGTTTTGAATGCCTCAACTGCCTCTTCCGGCGTAGAAAACCGTTCATCACGAAGTTTTTTCTTCACGTGTGGAAACAAAACGAAATCATAGGGTGCTAGATCAGGAATGGCTCATCATTTCAATGTTTTGCCCGGTCAAATATTCAATTGTTACACCGACCTGTGAGAGCTCGCATTGTCATGGTGGAGAATGATCTGTCGTTTTCGGTTTGTTTTCCTTATATCTTCAAAAACTTTTGGCAAACGTATAGTTGTGTACCATTCGGAATTGACCGTTCTACAACTCTCTAAAGGCACGGTTGCAAAGCGATCGGTTTTTCTGAAAAAACAGGCGACCATTTGTTTTGATGTGCTTCGAGCGCGAACAACTTTTGTTGGTTTTGGCTCATCTTGGAATATTCACCCAGTCGACTGCTGTTTACCATCGGGCTCATACGTATAGATCTAACATTCGTCACCTGTGACGACTTTATAAATGTTCTTATTTATGCTGGTGTTAGTAATACCTAGAGATGCTTCGATCTCACGGTATGTCACATGACGGTCTTGCATTATCAACTCAGACACTGCATTAACGTTTTCCGACACAACAATGTTTGTGGGACGACCTTCACGAAATTCATCGTCCAAAGAACGCCATCCAAGTTTGAATTCACTATACCAACGATATACTATAGTTTTCGATGGTGCTTCATCACCATATAAAGAATTCAACTCGTCGATGCATTCTTGTTGAGGTAATCCACGCCGAAAGTTATGAAAAATAATTGCACGAACATGTTCGCGAGTTAATTCTATTTTTTCGCTGACATAAAATTTTCAAATTACTGTCAACAATAGAAGTAGCGACCGGATAATGAAACTGTCAAGGTCGGAGGCAACACTAACAATGTTGCCAGTTCCCGAAATATAAACGGCTACGTTGGTGATGAGCACGGCGAGTGCTTCCACCAAAACATTTTGGGATTGGAAAAATGGTACCAGGGCCAATGGAATATTATAATGTTAGCAGATTACTGCTGGACGCTAAGAAAAGAGGCTGTGGATGTTGTTTATAAAAGACAACGCAATATTATGTCACATTTCTAATTGTAGGAACTTGAAATGTACATTAAAGTATGTTATAAACAGGAAAAAAATTAGGGATAACTTAACCATATACCTTTTTATTAAAATAAATGTTTCTATGTTTTCTATAAAAATTAGTACACGTAACTGAATAGCAAAATCAAAAGTATAAACGGCTACCCTCGTACACACACACACACACACACACACACATATATACACATATTCGTATTTCATTCTTGAATATTGTATAATTGTCAGTAAATGTATTCTTTTACTGACAATTATACATTTTATTAATTAATTATATTTAAATAAATCATTATTATTTTTATTCCCGGATAAACCGATAGTGATATCTTTAAAGTTTTGTTTATATTTCGAATATTGTAGTGCTTAAAATAACGTTAAGTGCATTACAAAAAATCTCGATTATTGGGAAAATATTATTAGGTGTATGCTGTTAGATAAGATAGTGAAAAATGTAAATAAAATTATTGAGATAAGTGATTATGCATGGGCACATATACAAACACACATACATATGCACGTATACGCATTATTAATAGTAAATATTATTTTTTTGGTATTAAAAATGCATTTACATTTTTTTATATTTCTGGATTTTGTAATTTATACCATAAGTAAAAATAACAAAATTCCCTATACACGACAATATCTAGCTAGATTATATGCACTGGAACATAAAGGAAAAGAAATCGTCGAAGTAATTGGTCAGCATAATCATGAAACAAACTATAATACGTGGGATGTCTTTAAAGTTTTGTATAGTGAGATATAGAGGGCGCCACTAATTAAATGTTTGCACCAAAAATTAACCACCTGCGTTAGCTAACCTAAATCCAAAGTTTCAGTGCGATACGTGTAGTGTTGTAACTACAACGTATTGTCAAAATTGAGAAGTTAGTTGAAAAATGAAATTAAACCGAGAACATTTTAGCGGAATATTTTTTTATAATTTTCGAAGACAATTATCTCAACAAGAATGCCTCGCCAAGTTGGTGTTTGTTTTCGGCAAAGAAGCACCACATCAATCAACAATTTCCCGTTAGTATGGAGAATTCCAACGTGGATAGATTAGTCTTAGCGACCGGCCAGTGTGTGGATTCACAAAAAACGGCACTCAGCAAAACATCGATCCTTTGCGCAAGGTTATCAACGAAGAAGACAAGTGACATATCACCAGATTGAAGCATTATTGGGAATTTCAAAGACCTCTATTTAAAAAATTTTACATAAAGAATTGTGTATAAAGATTAGTTTGCCGTTGGACGCCGTATCTGTTGATCGAAGAATAGAAAGCAGATAATGTTAATTGGTGTCAACAAACTCTAGATCGCTTCAACGCTGAAAACGTGTACAACGTTGTCAGTGGTGATGAATCTTGAAGAAAAGCCGACAAATGTCATTCTTTCTTGAAGTGTCTCCAAAAAGATGGTCGCGACATTTGTCTCGAAAGCATTCCTCTACAAAATCAAAGAACTGTTACTGCCGATTGGTATACAACTATTTGTTTGCTGCAAGTCGTCGCTGAGCTTGGAAAAACCAACCCCGAACGACGATTCATCCTCCACCAAGACAAGGTCATACACAGGACGCAGAATAATTGAATTTTTAACGCAAAAAACGTCGAATTGTTGGACCAATTCGGACCTAAGTCCTAACGATTTCTTTACTTTTCCGAAAATCAAGAACGGAATCCGTGGTCAAAGGTTCCAGTCGTCAAAAGTAGCAGTCGATGCCTTCAAAAACGCAATTTTGACTGTACCAACAAACGAATGGAGCAACTGCTTTCAGAGTTGGTTCGAGCGCATGTAAATGTATTAGGTGCGCAACTAAGTTCTTTGCTGCTTTTCAAGAGATGGCTCCAGTAGTAAGTGCTAGTCGATTGTGACATAACCAAAACGTCATGAACCTAGCTTAAACATATGGTAAACAAATCGCTTTGACAAATTAGTGAGTTTGTTTTCGCGTCATATACTTTTGGTTGTGTGAAAATGTCTGATTTTGTGCCAAATAATCGTCATTTGCGGGAAGTGTTGCTTTTCTTCTTTCGTTCGAAGAAAACGGCGGCTGAAGCGTATCGAGAACTCCAAAAAGTTTACGGAGATGCTGCTCTAAGTGAAACAACGTGCCGTGATTGGTTCCGTCGCTTCAAAGACTGTGATTTCAATGTTGACGACCGTTCGCGTGAAGGAAGACCAAAAACCTTCGAAGACGCTAAATTGGAGGTATTGCTCAATGAGAATCCGTACCAAACACAAAAAGAGTTTTCTGCAGCATTAGGAGTTACCCGCCAAGCCATTTTCCAGCGATTGCATGCGTTGAGAATGATTCAAAAACAAGGAAATTGGGTTCCTTATGATTTGAAGCCAAGGGACGTTGAGCGTCGTTTTTTCGCCTGTGAACAACTGCTCCAGCGGCAAAAAAGGAAGGGTTTTCTTCATCGCATCGTTACGGGCGATGAAAAATGGATTCATTACAGCAACCCAAAGAGAACAAAATCATGCTGCTCGGTCATGCTTCTACGTCGTCGGTTCGGCCGAATATTCAATCTGCGAAGGTTTTGCTGTGTATTTGGTGGGACCAGGACGGCGTTATTTATTATGAGCTGTTGAAACCGAACGAAACCATCACTGGGGAACGGTATCGAACTCAATTGATGCGATTGAGCCGAGCACTGGGCGAAAAGCGGCCACAATACGAGCAGAGGCACGAAAAGTGATTCTACAGGATGACAACGCTCGGCCTCACGTTGCCAAATCCGTTAAAACCTACTTAGAAACGCTTAAATGGGAAGTCCTACCCCACCCGCCATATACCCCAGATATTACGCCGTCCGATTATTACTTGTTCCGTTCGATGGCACATGGTCTGGCTAATCAGTATTTCCACTCATATGAAGACATCTCAAAAGGACTTGATTCGTGGATAGCCTCAAAAGACGAACACTTCTACCGTGACGGTATTCGAGCTCTGCCAGAAAGTTGGGAAAAAGTTGTCGCTAGCGATGGGCAATATTTTGAATGATTCATTTGTAAATATTTTTTCACAATAAAGTTGGATTTTCATCAAAAAAAGAGCGCGAACTCAGTTGGGCACCTAATACATTAATATTCGTGGAGAATACTTCGAAAAACAATGAAGTCTTTAAAACCTATCTACTATTTCATTCCTGCTTTATATGCAAAGCTTAAAAGACAACCCACGTACATATTATCCTTTTATTCATCGTTTAACTTAAATAACAATTTCTTAGTAAATATATTACAGTTTTCTGCATATTTCAAATAAAATTATCGAAAAAATATTATTAAAAAAGGAACTGGAGTAGCAAAGAACAGCCTGTTTTAGTGTATATAAGAGGGACGAGCATAATCGTATTACTTTGTACTGCATTATCTTCCGAAGCCCTAATTTACCCACCACACAATCAAATATACCAATTAGTGATAGTGTATTTGATGTTAAACTCGGGATTAAACGAATTATTGCGCATCAGAGGTTATATTACTAAGGTAATTAGTATACATCAAGTTTAGTCAGTACTACAATGTAACACGATTTGCATTAAAACCGTTACCAATTCTGCATTTCAATATTTACATATAATTTTGATTATGCACTATGTCATTATTTTTAATGATGCAAAACACATTTGAAAGAGCAACTAGCGACATTCTAAATCTACTTTTGAAATAGACTCGTCAGCTGTTAAATTAGAACCGTCGGGAAGTTTCGATATTGCAGTATATAAAGTAGAAAATTTGTTTAAAATTTGGTATATGTCCCATAAATTTTTGTTTTTTTTTTAAATTTATTAATGTTTTTCATTTATTCAATGTTTCTTTTCAGAACATACAATATTTTCAGCATATTTGGTAATCTGGCCCAAGAAATGATTAGCGACCGATTATGAGCAATAGGGCAAAATACAAAAGATGGGAAAATGGGTGCCACAACAATTAAATGACAGGCAAATGGAAAATCGAAAAATCGTCTGTGAAATGCTACTTTAAAGGTATAATCGGAAGTCATTTCTGCATCGAACAGTGACTGATGATAAAAATGGATCTATTTTGAAAACCTTAAGCGCAAAAGATCATGGTTATCACCTGGCGAAGCCGTTCCATCGACTCCAAGGCCAAATCGTTTTGGTCGCAAAACAATGCTCTGTGCTTGGTGGGACCAGAGTGGCGTGATGTATTAAGAACTGTTGAAACCTGGTAAAACAGTTAATACTGATCGCTACTGACAACAAATTATTAATTTGAACCAAGCATTGATAGAAAAACGTCCAGAATAGGCCTGAAGACACGGTAAGGTGATTTTACGATAACGCACCTTCTCATACAGCAAAACCGATCAAGGAAGCGTTGAAAGTACTTGAACGGGACATAATATCGCACTCACCGTACTCTCCAGATCTTGAAAATGACTCAATGAATTGTTGCGCTCAAAGAAGAAACAGTTTTTTTGGGATAGCATCCATAAATTGCTTGAAAGATAGGCAAGATGTGTGGAATCAAATGGTCAATACTTTGAGTAAATACATTTTTCTATTTTCTTGAAAATTATGTAGTTTTGTCTACGAAAAAATCGGTAATGACTTTCCGGTGCATCTGGTAAATATTTCAAAACTAAATTAACGACAATGAAGATTTTACAACTCACGTAAAGCGATTAAATACAGATCCTTTTCCCGAAAATTTTAAACAAGATTGCATTAGACCAGAAAGCAAGTAACAAGAAATTTCGTACAAAGACGTTAGTTTTCATTCAACTTTCGAAATGTAAAGAGTTCTTACCGTCAAAGTTCAGCAAAACCATCAGACTTTAATGAAGATCACACAAACGCAGTAATTCATGATAATGCACGCCAATCAGCTTGGGGCAATTGAGTATTATAACGGATAGTAACTAATCGACCATAACAAAAAAAATAAATTTTGAGTGCAACAAAAACGCTGTGAAATTCTACATTAACCTAATACATAGATACCCTAGAGCTTAGAGAAATATAAAGAAATATCCGCTGGGAAACATTCCTTCACCTTATGGACTTATTACATAAAATTTGAGACGATGAAAAAGAGATTTCATTTTAAATAATTTAAATCATTAACTCTTCAATAACCACTCCCTCTTATTTAATGTTCGTAAAGGTTATATTTCGGTAATGTTCGTATTCCAGTTGTTATCCCCTGAAGCCATAGTATGACGAAAAATACCATATGGTTACCATAAGGCTAAAAAGTTCACAGCCAAACTTCTAATCGCTTCATTTTGCAAAAGAATATTACTCGCGATGTAGTGAAAAGTTGAAAAAAAAACACAATTACATGTGCTATTTCCGTTTTCAGACAACAAATTAAAAAATAATCTTTAACCTCTTGGTAATTTAGATACGCACAATGCGCTCTTATATCTGGCCTTTCGAAGTATTGTCATTGTTCCCGTCCGTAATTTATGTGTTTTAAAAGAACCGTGATATCAACAAAAATTCATTTAATTGATTAATTTCACAACGCGATGGAATTTACGTATTATTTGACCTCTTCTCCTTTTCATTTCATCGTTAATAATGTGCCTTCTTTGTTTAATGTTGGAAAATTTGAGTAATTTATTCTGAAAGCTTGTTTTCTTCCGATGCTGCATCTCTATTATAGATAAAACTTATAATTAGAGAACGGAATTATATGCATTTGCATTTTCTATAATATCGATATGCCAAGAAATTTTTCTCGTATCTACACGAATTAAACAAAAACATATGTAAAAACCCGATTTTCATTTTGCATATTTTGCATATTTTCATGAATTGATGCATAAATATATTAAATAAAATAAAATGCATATACGTGCATATTTGTATAATATAATTTAAATTTTTTGTTCAATTAAATAAAGCAAATATTGCCCACACTGCATTTTGAGAACTGGGGTTCCCCTACATTTTACAAACCGCCCGGTATCGCATTGACAAAAACTAGGATTCCTCTATTTTCTATACGCTTTACTACAAGTCCCACTGCCATCGGTTGTGTTTCAGTTTCGAGGTGTCGATGTTGCAGCAAAACAGTAAGTTTACCTTATATTATTTTTATTTGTATTTGGTACCAAAACAGTTTCCGAATTAATAGATTTCATGTGACAAAAAAATTCAAATTACACAACATATTGCTACAGCATTGCATACAAAATATAAGAAGAAAATGAAAAATACAAAACAATTAACGCTTAATGAAACAATTTCTTCGGCATCAGTCTGTGAAAATAGAGAAGAATTCAATTTTGGTTTATGTCAAGCCTTTGTTAGTGTCAATATTCGGCTTATCAAATTACAACATCCAACTTTTAAAGCGTTTTTAGAGAAGTATTGTGGTAGATCAGTACCAGCTGAAAGCACCTTTAGAAAAAAATATATAAACAATGTTTTCGAAAAAAACATGAATGAAATTAGGGAGTTAATTGGAAACAATTATATTTATTTTATAGTCGACGAAACATTTATTATAGGTGTACTGAGTGAAAACGTTCCTGGTCAAGCGTATTTAATTAGAGAAATCCAGCAATGTAACTGTCACAATTTATAAACGAAGTATTAGCAAGTTTCTATTTACCCAATGCTGTCCCTACTGAAAAGGTTTTATTGATGTTGTCAGACGCTGCTACATACATACATGATCAAATCTGCACAAACTCTAAAAGTATTTTATTCAAAAATACGATATGCTACCTACTTAAGTCATATTTAAGCAATAGGAATCAAAGAGTAACATTAACACAGGTCTAGAAATTACGTCGAACTGGATATCAATAAAAAGACGTGTTCTTTATTTTGAATTATGCGAATTATTCTTCTTGTATATTCTAAGATAGTAAAACGATTTAAAAATTTATTTACACCTATGGCAGTTAACAATTCACTTGTGCAAAGCAGCTTCGCGTCACTGTCATGATGCAAGCTACCTACTTAAGTCCTATTTAAGCAATAGAAATCAAAGAGCAACATTAACACAGGTCTAGAAATTACGTCAAACTCGATATCGATAAAAAGAGGTGTTCTCTATTTTGAATCAATTGCTGTATACAATATATACTAATGACTAATGTTGAACAAAGCTCTAGTTCGCAGTGGCGTATAGCCTCGCCGGGTGCGAATTGTTATTCTTGTATATTCTAAGGTAGTAAAACGATTTAGAAATTTATTTACACCCGTGATAGTTAACAATCCACTTTTGCAAGCCATTTTTGCGTCACTGACATGATGCAAGCTATTAGCAATGCTTGCATGGGTTCGCTCCCATCGGCTCCTACCACTGGTTACCCGCGGGAACATTTAACCTTGCCAATTACTTATCTTATATTGCACAACATGAAGTAGATATGTTTGCAGACGACATATTCAAAATAATTCAAGCAGACGATAACAAAAAGTTCAAAATAAAATAGCAATGAATATAGCAATATTTGGAGAAATGGTATCGATTAAATACTAAAAAAATAAATGTAGAAGGAATGAAAATAATAATCTCAATTAGCGAAATGATTGTAGTTAAGAATAAGTTTATTCAATGCGCGGTATATTTAATTCGAACAATGTCATTTGTAATGAAATGGAGAGCACCAAGACATACAATAGGGTATCTACGGTTCACGTCATGAGATCAAACATGTTCAACTTCCGTGAGTCACCGTACTGTCATTATCAAAGCTAAGACGTCGCGTATGGCTGGAGATTCTCTGTTCAGATTTACCTTTGTCGTCTGCTGCAAGGGATCTCTCTGAATTGTTCGAACTTGGCGTGCTTTCTGGGAAAATTAATAAAGTATCTCTTAAACTATCGATATTCAATAGTTTTTAAAGTAACGTGCTTTGTAATCAAATAATCATGAGGCTAATTCGAAATATATTACTGATAATACAGTTTTCCTGATGTGATAGGATTCGCGTATAACGATAATTTTTTTAATAACTTTTTTAAATTATTTTTATTTTTAAATAAAGATACATTTTAAAACTTTAATTGTTAACTTAAATAAGACAACCTTTGTGAAGTTATGAATATTCCAATTACAAATCTCCATATAATAAGGTCTTTCTTTCTTTATTCGCGAAACCTTCCTACAATGATATAGACGCATTTTCTAGAAGTATTTAAATATTACATTTATTATTAATTCTAATTTCTAATTATGATTAAAAATTCAAATTTTAATCTTTTAATGTAGAATAATATTTACTAACTGTTAAATATTGACTTGTCAGATAATTATTACCAACGGTTCACTTTACTAATTATTTGTTTCTCTTTTTATAACGATTACATTAAAGTAAATTGTATGATGTATCATTTTAAAGTACTTTTTTTCAATTAGACTTTTAATAATATTATTTTTGTCACAGCCTCTTTTATTATATCTCGCTTCTTGATTATTTCTATTTTTTGGCGTACTTTTATTGTAATGTAATTGGTTAATCAGCTTATCGCGGTAGCTACCCCTCGTCCCACCAATTCTTTTAAAAACCACGGCTTTTAGATATTCTCTCTCACTTCTTTCAAGCATGGTACATTGTATTCACGCTACATACAGAGTTCACATGGACCAGCGTATTTTGCATTGGCGATATATACGTCTTGCATCATACATGGTGCAATTTCTAATTTTACTAATCGTTGTACAGTTTTTTCCTACAGCTTCTTTGTAATTACATTACTTTGCCAATAATTATTTATTTTTGATTATATACTGCTTTCGCTTAATGACTATTTTGATTTATTTATTCGAAGGTTTAAGAATTTTTTTACTTAATTAAATAGTAATTAAATAAAATTTTAAGCGCAACCTCGTTTCCTTTTAACTATATTTTTCTTTGAGCTTCTCACATGTCCTTTGTTTTTTATGTTCATTATAAATTACTTTATTATTACTATTCATTTATTTTCATTATTGTAACGCTAGAACTGGGTTGAAAACACATCGACCTCGTTTAATTTCTTGCACATAAATAAAGTCATTATCAATAATATTGTTCACTCCAACATAGACTATTTTTATTTAATTCTCAATACATCGTATTACATCGTTAGTAATGTAACTACGATTAACAGATTTCAATTCTCATTCTAATAACCTGTCATAGTTCCACAAGCATTAACAATAATTCAATATATTACCAGTAACTTGCGATACAATTACACATATTTTCTTGTAATATTTTATGTCGTAGTACCCTCATTGTACCAAAGAAGTGGCCTTAAATTCATTAGGAAGACTGGAAACTTTGAAATGCCATAGCAGTGATTCTTGTTTCAAATCACAAATCTTTAAGAGATGGGTCGATTGATATTTAAATCACCACATCACTCCAACTTATTAAGTAGTGGATTATGGACATCTTTGCAGAAAGTCCCACACATGCTCTTAGAAAACAGAGAAAAGAGAATATAAACAATTTTCTGATCTAGTAATGTACTTAGAACCTTTCGAGTTCAATACAAGGTTGCAGATCGCGTTCAATAGCTTCAGCATGGTTTAGAATTAGTCCTAAAATACTATCCCATTACAACAGACCAGTTACTGATCCACTAAAGACATCAAAGTCACTCTACCAATACGTTGGTTGAGAACTATGTAAAGACTTCAAAGTTGAAACAACACGCAGCTACCAAATTATGTTTATCTTTTAGGAAAAATAGTAGCTTTAGTGCTTAAAACAGCTCGCGAAGGAGATACTCCGGGAAAAAATCCATTTAACGAACGATTTCTATGTTACGGAAATTGTGCATTGTCACTCGCTGAACAACCCAGCTCAGGGCGGTCTCTTGGATTTTCCGAATGAATAAATATTTTGTGAATTGACCTTGGGAGACCATCACACAACCACTAGAGAGAGATAAATTCCAATTAATGAGTGATCTTTACACTTTAGAAATGGTAAATTGTCACTTGCTAATCAGCCTAGCTGAAGGCGGCCCTCGACTTCCCGAGCAAATGAAAATTTCGTGAGAATTCGCGAGTTCATGTTGTAAGGCCATCGTAGAACTAGTAAAGAGGAAAAAATTCTAATTAACGAGCGATTTTCCAGCTTAGAAATGGTGAATTGTCACTTGCTAATCAAACTTGCTCAAGGCGATTCTCGATTTCTTGAATGGATTAAAATTTTGTGAGAATCTGTCAGCTGATCTTGAAAGACTATAACAGAACAATTAGAGAATGGCTGTTCAAAACCAGCTCCGAGTGAATTGCATATTTTTATTGGAAAAGACGTTTTGAAATTGATCCTCCAATGACCATCTTCTAAGAAGCCACTACTATTAAGTCAAATGTTAAAACGAAGCCGATTTCTTTATTTAATACACTCAGAATCATTCCTTAAAGACCTTCAAACAATGTACTAACGTACAAAGTTTTGAGCGTATACCAAATTTTAACCAGAAGCAAAATAATTCAGCTTATCTCCTTGTCGTATTCAAGCTTCGAGTAGCTTCCTTGTATTTCTCTCAATAAAAAAAATCTTCATAGGAAAGGATTTTAAGTCCGCGGAAGAGTTGAAGGGAAGTCTACGTAGGCATTAAAGGAATCACATTGCAAGCGTTTTAGGAATACTTCGAAAAGCGAAAAACTCTTCTAGACATTGGCAATGCATCAAACAAACTTGAAGGAGCTTATAAAATTTTTTATGTCGAGATTCTTATTTCTTTTAGGGTCTACTCCGTACGTACATATGTAGCGATGCGTGTGCATAATTCACTGAAATCCTGTGATGATAACCAAGAATGAAATAGGCGGAGACTCATTTTCCCCAATCGAAATTTCCATTTCACCTTTTCGCCATTAATAATCCGCGTTTTCGATCAGATAGGGAATGTTTTATTTTTTCCGAGAAGTAAAAAGGACGCGATGTCATTGTTCATTTTATATTGAAAAAAAAGAGAATAACGTGTAATCTACTGTAAATAGGTTGCGCAATGATATATGTACGTCATATATTACATTGGGTTATTTTCAGAAACCGGGACAAAGCAACGAGGGTAATGCAGTGTATTATCATTGCTGTTGGCAAAGTGTTACGATAAGTCTGGAAATTGTGTTTTAGAATACATTATTGCAGAAGCAGACGTATACAATATTGGATACATTATCTCAGTAATACCAACAGAGGAAAGTAAAGTAAAAACTAATGTGAATAGATCGTGTTCTTACAAAAAAACATGAAAACTGTCAAAGTTTTTTACTTTTTGCAAATTTGCTGACTGCATTGAACGATTTTGTCTTAATCTTAAACCTAATTCAGTAAAACACAATACAGTGGGTTGTGGGAAAAAAGAAAATTTATTAGCATGTAACTCTATAGGATCTATTCGGTGGTTGACTCACCAATTTACTGTTTTGTTAATTTAAAGAATACGCTGTTGTAACTTTTTAATTTGCGCCAGCATAATCATAATGTAGTGTAACTGTATTCTGGACGATTATCACGTCACGTCACTCAAAACTAATTCGGTGAAGTTACTCGAGTCTAACGGAAAATGACCTTCGAAATTAATTAAAAATTAATTAAAAACTTCGGCCAAGCACATTATAGTGATTGCTGATAGTTCAGTGGTAAGTTGTTGGCTCAGAAAGCTTTCTCCAGCTTTGCCTTTCCGTTTAATTAAATGCTGGCAGTCAGAGATCTTAAATAGCGCAAGTAGTAATAACTCATAGCCTGCCAATGCCTCTTGTGGTTGCGTTAAATTTGTTAAGGGATGTGAAAGAATTGATTATTATGGGCTAAAAGTGTAGAGTTTTTTTCGTACTTCTTCAATCTAACGCCAGGAAACATTTCACTAAACTTATATATCTATGGGTGAGACTTGAGCTTGAACTGTACGCGGCTGATATTGTATGGTATCATTAACTATTATAAAATGGTATTTACTACAAGTTATATGATATTTTATGTGCTCATTCTCAACAAAAGTTACAATTTTAACATATCTAATAATGTGGTGGTCGTTCACAAGAAAATATTGGTTTGGTTCGTGAAAGTGTTGCTGAGGATCCTGAAATGTCCATCAGACGACGTTGACAACAACTTGGACTTAGTGGATCAACAACATAGCGTATTGTAGCTGATTTTTCTCAAAAAATAATGTTTTCCGATGAGGCACATTTTGAACTTGGTGGCTATGTTAATAAACAAAATTGCCATATCTGGGGTGAAGAAAGTCCACGAATTATTCATGAGAAACCTACGCATCCTAAACGAGTTACTGTTTGGTGTGCATTATGGTCAGGTGGTGTAATTGGACCTTACTTCTTTAAAAATGTTGCTGGTGAAACTGTAACTGTCAATGGTAATCGATATCGTCGGACGATAACCGAATTTTTGTAGCCTGAATTAATGAATATTAATCAGAGGGTATGTGGTTTTGACAGGATGGCGCTGCACCTCCCTTTGCACACGAATTAATTAATTTATTGAGAAAAAAATTTCCTGGACGTGTAATCTCAAGAAACGGTGATGTTAATTGGCCACTAAGATCATGTGATTTGACACCGTGAGACTATTTTCATTGGGGTTATGTGAAAAGTCAGCTTTATAAAAACAATCCACAATCAATTTCTACCTCGAAAAATGAAATTATTCGTGTCATTGGTGAGATAGAGCCCCAATTATGTCAAAATGTCATTGAAAATTTTAACAAAAGAGTGTACGTCTGTGGCGCTGCAAGAGGAGGCCATTTGGCAGATATTATTTTTCGCATACAAATGTCATAACTGATACTTCAATTACCAATAAAAGTTTTTGAAAGTGAATGCAAATTATATGTTTTATTTATTCTTTAAAAAAACCGTGAAATTTGAAACACCTTTACAATACTATCCAGAACGATGTTTATTATTTAAAAATAATTCTTACAAACTAAAACTGTTAACGAAAATTCTAAACATATTAGAAGCGAATAGATTTTTTACTTCAAGAAGTATCATCTGGACGATTGAAACAGAATTTTATAATAACCATATACACACTGGAATATTTTAAACATAATGGATTGCATAAATAAAAGTTCAGAACTTATTAGCGTGAAAACATCAAATTACCACTGTTCATTCTACGTCCATGTATATGGACATCACGGAGAACTGGATTCATTGTTGTATTCCCAATTGAAAACCGCCGAGATAGATATGTATCGTGTAACATCACAACTATCGCAAACCGTGCAGAGCACATCAAAAGCTCCTTCGATCAATACATACAGTTGTATACAGACAGAAGTGCGAGTATACACTCCGCAACAAAACTACTGAACACTGTAGGGGTTTGTGCATCTGAATATGATAAGAACTTTCTTGTATCTTAAATTTAAATTGCTTATTCTTTCAACTATTGATGGCGGTAAATAATTTAATAAATTTAAATAAAATAATTTTCTAAATTACAATAAATGTACTACTACTACTTCGTCGCACATATATTTTCGGCCGCAGTTCAAAAATTTCATACAAAATATGGTCAGAATAGTGTTCTAACTTCGTCAACTGTGAAAAGATTAATTGAAAAATTCATGGAGACTAGATCCGTTGGAGACGCCAAACATACTGGTCGTCCAAAAACAAGCCGTTCAAATGTCAATATCGAAGCAGTGCGTGCGAGTGACGGTGACAATCCAGGAACCTCAAATCGGCGTCGTGGACAAGAATTGGAAATTTCAAGAAGCTCCCTACAGGGTACACTCACTAAAGATCTGTGTCTCCATGCTTACAAAATTCAATTAGCACAACAACTGAAGCTTAATGACCATGCACAGCGAAGAGTTAGTTAAATGGATTATTGAACATCAACAAATGGATGCTGATTTTTCGAGCAAGATAATCCTAAGCAATGAAGCACATTTTCAATTTGATGGCTTTGTTAATCACCAAAATTGCCGCTTTTTGGGTTCTGAGAACCCACATGTGATTGTCAAATACATCCACAACCTGTCACTGTTTGGTGTCGATTTTGGGCTGGAGACATAATTGGACCATACTTTTTTGAAAATGAGGCTAGTCAAGCAGTGACTGTTACTGGTGCTCGATATCGCGACATGATAACACAGTTCTTTCTGCCGAAATTGGATGATATTGATGTGGCCAATATGTGGTTTCAACAAGACGGTGTCACATGCCTTACAGCCCGTGAAACAATTCAATTACTGCATGAGACATTTTCAGGTCGTGTGCTCACTCGTTTCGCTGATCAGAATTGACCCCATAGATCGTGCGATTTAACATCATTAGATTTCTTTTTATAGGGTCACTTGAAATCACAGTTCTATATCAACAACCCCACAACCGCCCGTGCATTAAAGGAGGAGATTCAACGCTGCATCAACGAAATTCAGCCACATTTATTCATAATGGTCATGGAAAATTTCGACAAACGAATGCGTATGTGCATGTAAAGCCGTGGAGGCCATTCGCCCGATGTGTTATTTCATAAATAACCCTATCCTATGTACTTTATGATTCAATAAAAAAATAGCAATCAAAAGACTAAAAACTGTGTTTCCTATTTAATTCAAATCTTGCGTTAATTTTGGGATCTTCTTTATGTAGTCGCATTGACCTTGGGAACAGGCCATGATCAAGCCTAAAAAATTACAACTGAATTATTTGATCTTCTTCTCCAGTTGTATAAAGTAGCATTATGTTTTAATTTACTCTTAAAGACGACAAAAATAAAATTATTTAAAACTATATTCGTCGGTTACTTGAGCTTTTATCTCGGTAAGTCAATAATGTCTATTGCTCTGGCAATTCACCTTTCGAAGGTCCATGTCCACAATCTACGACATCCACTGAAGGTATCGATATACGATCTATTGCAGTACACGTATAGTACGAAATGTAATTTAAATGCAAAACTCGAACACAGATAGTCTCATGTCCCACCGGAGGGTCGTAGATACGTATAAGGAACATTAGGCGTTCGCTAACATGACAAAACATCCAAACATTCCGCGCGCGCGCGCGACGCGAAAGGCAAAACATGAAGCCACCATCTGATAAACATAAACAAGTCGAAATTTCGTTTTAAATCACATTAACTTATGTTAATCGGTGTTTTTAGTGCGACTGAGTTTATCCCGTACGAAGCACCTACATATAATACACAACGGAACGTTTTAGATTTTAATCTGATCGCGGAGTTCATTAGCATATTTTAATAAGGCGGCTGCTCAATATATTATTATAATAACAACAATACATCGACATAAAACCAGTATTTTAATTAATCCTACAATGTCGTTAAACGCTGAGATTATACGGAGCTTACATAAATATATTTTTTTATTATTGGTGATTTCGATATGCCAATTGTAAATTGGAATATGTATTTTAAAAAGTCGAATTAAGAAAGGGATAAAAAACCAGGGGAAAACGTAAAAGGCATATTTCGCCAACAATTTCTGATCAGAATCAGTTCTAAACTGTGGTATATACAAAAATGCTTACAAAGAAATCAAGTTGTTTAACGATAAGTGCATAAATGACTTCATGAGTGACATCCCATAAGAATCATGAAAAGACGTGTTTAATAAGCGTTACTATCTTAAGAAAATTGCTGCCTTCAAGTATTTTCATAAGATATTCCAATTCGTAGTTTTCCGTTCAAAAAGTTTCCGAAAAGATAAAACTGTATACGAGGTGTGGTAATTAAATAACGAGAGTGGTGTGAAAAATGTTATTTATTGCAAATATACTTATATTTAACTTTTATTCCCTTCAACATACTCTCTTCCTCTATCTATACATCGCTGTATACGTGTCTTACATTGTTCAAGACGGAGCTGTAGTTAATCAGTTGTCAATCAACAACTCTGCCGTTTTTTTGCTTTTATATTAGGTGCGCAACTAAGTTCTCGCTGTTTTTTTGATGAAAATGCAACTTTATTGTGAAAAAATGTTTACAAATGAATCATTCAAAATATTGCCCATCGCTAGCGACAACTTTTTCCCATCTTTCTGGTTGAGCTCGAATACCGTCACGGTAGAAGTGTTCGTCTTTTGAGGCTATCCATGAATCAAGCCATTTTGAGATGTCTTCATATGAGCGAAACTGCTGATCAGCCAGACCATGTGCCATCCAACGGAACAAGTAATAATCGGACGGCGCAATATCTGGGGAATATGGCGGGTGGGGTAGGACCTCGCATTTGAGCGTTTCTAAGTAGGTTTCAACGGCTTTGGCAACGTGAGGCCGAGCGTTGTCATGCTGTAGAATCACTTTTTCGTGCATGTGCTCGTATTGTGGCCGCTTTTCGCGCTGTGCTCGGCTTCCCAGTGATGGTTTCGTTCGGTTTCAACAGCTCATAATAAATAACACCGCCCTGGTCCCACCAAATACACAGCAAAACCTTCGCAGCGTGAATATTCGGCCAAACCGACGACGTAGAAGCGTGACCGGGCAGTGCCCATGATTTTGTTCTCTTTGGGTTGCTGTAATGAATCCATTTTTCATCACCTGTAACGATGCGATGACGAAAACCCTTCCTTTTTTGCCGCTGGAACAGTTGTTCACAGGCGAAAAAACGACGCTCAACGTCTCTTGGCTTCAAATCATAAGGAACCCAAGTTCCTTGTTTTTGAATCATTCCCAACGCATGAAATCGCTGGGAAATGGCTTGGCGGGTAACTCCTAATGCTGAACCAAGCTCTTTTTGCGTTTGGCACGGATCCTCGCCGAGCAATGCCTCTAATTCAGCATCTTCGAAGAAGATTGCGTATAAATTTGATCTAACTGGGGTTTTTGGTCTTCCTTCATGCGAACGGTCGTCAACATCGAAATCACCGTCTTTGAAACGACGGAACCAATCACGGCACGTTGTTTCACTTAGAGCAGCATCTCCGTAAACTTTTAGGAGTTCTCGATGCGCTTCAGCCGCCGTTTTCTTCGAATGAAAGAAGAAAAGCAACACTTCCCGCAAATGACGATTATTTGGCACAAAATCAGACATTTTCACACAACCAAAAGTATATGACGCAAAAACAAAATCACTAATGTGTCAAAGCGGTTTGTTTACCATATGTCTAAGCTTGGTTCATGACGTTTTGGTTGTGTCACAATCGACCAGCACTTACTACTGGAGCCATCTTTTGAAAAACAGCGAGAACTTAGTTGCGCACCTAATAGGTTTACTTCCTGTCCTTAATTATTAATTTATTTGCCGTAACTTTCCTAGGAAAGCGAAAATATTTTATAAATACTTAGAATTTATAAACGAACATCATTTACTTTCTTCAATGAATTTTTATATTTATTCATTTAAGAATTAATGCCAAAATAAAATACAGAACTAGCTCATAGTACATCTCGTATCATGCATGTCCTACTCCAATTATTTTTTCCGAACGTAAAAAAGTCCATAAAATATTTCATTTACAAATGTAAACCTTGTCCTTAATAACATTTCCAAATCCTGAACGGATTTTATTACTTATTTCGAGAGATAGAGACGCTCGTATAACCCATTTCGTGTTGCTTAATGACCTTCAGTATATGCAATAATGTTAAACATACATAAAGTTTGCGTATAAATTTGATCTAACTGGGGCATTATCTATATCGCGAAAAGCGCAATTGTTCACCATGCCCCACTTGGCAAAGGTCTCGGTTAGATCGCCTAGTCTGAAAGCTCTCCATTACATTGAAATACTGTAGACAAGAATTTTTCTTCTGAATGCATGCATAGATGTATTTAACATTGTGCTTATATATATATCTCTATGTTATAAGCGCAAATTAACATACATATAAGTGCGATGTGAATCTATTTTGATTTTTATTGTTGTCTGAAATGATTCACATAAAATATTAAAGTTAAACTTATTTTATAATAGGTGAGATTTGTAAAAAATCGAGAAAAAAACAATTTTCATTTTCTTATAGAGTGTATTGCATTTCGTCTTGAAATTTAATGTAATTTAATATTATATAAATTGGCTTCGCTTTTAACTGTTACAATAGGTACCATGACAAATAAACGTTCTGATCTAAATATAGAATATTTGAAGACATAATTTGTTGATATATGCATTTACGAGGGAGCGTTTTTATATTCGCGGAATGGAGGACAAGGGGTGGAAATAAAAAAAAACCAAATTATTTTTCTTTTTCAATATATTCACCTGCAAGACGGATACATTTTTCACATCTTTCAATTCATTTATTTATACCCTCATAAAAAAATGATTTCTCTTTATCTGCAAAATACGCCGAAACTGCCTCCTTGACTTCATCATCGGCAGTAATTTTTTTACCCCGCAGCTCTTCTTTCATTTCCGGAAACAGGTAATAATCACTCGGGGCCAGGTCTGGGCTGTAGGGTGGGTGATTCACAATTTCGAAGCCCACCTTATGCAGGGCAGCTAACGCAACGCGGCTCTTGTGGACGGGCGCGTTGTCGTGCAAAAGCAGAACACCTTTTGTCAATTTTCCCCGTCTTTTCTCTTTAGTGGCTTCTTTTAGTCGCTCTAATATTGAAGCGTAATATTCTCCGGTTATAGAAACACCTTTATCTTTATAATCAATCAACAATGTTCCTTCCGAGTCCCAAAATACCGTTGCCATGAGTTTCCCAGCTGATTGTGACACTTTAAATTTCTTGGGAGGTGCTGTGCCCTTTTTATGCCACTGCATGGAGTCTTGTTTGGACTCAGGTTCATAATGATGAACCCAAGTTTCGTCTCCAGTAACAATTCCACTCAATACACCATCGTTGTCTTCATTACAGAGGTCCAAAAATGCACGCGAACACTCTACGCGCTGTTGTTTTTGCGGCGGCGTGAGCATTCTCGGCACCCATCTTGCGCTGACCTTAGACATGCCGAGATGATCGTGTAGGATTTTAAAAATTATTATATCGGATACTCCAACCATTTCTGCGAGTTGTTTCTTCTTTAGTCGAGCATCTTCGAGTACAATTTGTTCAACTTTTTGGATAAGTGCTGGCGTGGTCACCTCAATGCTCCTGCCCGGCCTCGGGTCGTCTTCAAGGGATTCCCTTCCTTGTTTAAATAAACTATGCCACTTGTACACCATGGTTTTTCCTGGACAAGAGTCGCCGTAAACCAATGACATCTCATTCATTATGGTCGCGACTGATTTTCCTTGCCTGGTAAGGAACTTTATAACGGCACGATATTCGATTTTTTCCATATTTCACTTTTCACTCCTGATTATGTTACTTGGTTGACGATAGCTCAAAGACTAACTGTCTAATAACAATGAAACTTCGTATTTATACTAATCATGAGTCGCTGCACAGGCCACGCTCCCAATGCGCCTACTCACCCTTCTACAACCCACTCATTCCGCGAATATAAAAGCGCTCCCTCGTAGAATATCCGTTTTATTTGCAAGAAAAGAAGTATTTATTTCAATAAAAAATAAAAATACATTTTACTCAATACATTGTCTACCAAAGGCAACTTGTTCCACATATTCTAGGCAATCTAAGGATACCATCTCGTAAAAGTGACCCATCATTTGACGATATAATTGAATCAACCCATTTTCTAATGTCTTCAAAAGAAGTAAACTGTTTTCTATGTGTTTCAATTTATTTTTATATGACCAAGTAAGCAAGGTAAGTTCTTTTATGACAGTCCTGCGGTGAGGGCTTAATGAAACATAAACGCATCCAAGATGTGAGCTGTTCTTTACTTTAATAGCCAGAGTGGTATTAAATAAATTATTTCAAAGTAAACGAACTTGATTTGCTTCTCTATATTAGTTCTGGTAAAGACAAAAACGCACACTGTGTGCGTTTTTGGCTTTCGACGATGTGAATAGTTCATGACTGTTTACTATTAATACGAGAAACTGATTTAATTAAGTATACAGAGTGTTTCGCTATAGTATCATGCTGTGTTATATTGAATAATGCTGGGCGTACAAATAATTTCGTGTTTCGGATTTGTTCACAGTAAAAGCAATTAATTGCAACAAGAAAATTCGTAAATGCGGCTGAAAACATTCTTTTAGATGAACTATCATAGTTAATTTAAATTGATGTGCATTCTGTATTATCTGACCGAATTTAATATAATTTCGCTGGTTTAAAGTTGATATACATCCGCGCAACATGAATAGGACCACCCGACTTGTTGCAAGGTTTCGGTGGCTTGAAAAACAATTCATTTACTAAAAATACAATGCAAGTTTGTAATGGTATGATATGGCAAATAATACGCATTATTGCGCCTATTGTGCCTAACGTTATGCATTGGGTGACGTAAGTACCACATACATATAAAATGCACCGCGCCGGTTGGATACGACCAGTATTTAATAGTAAACTACCGGATGAGTGTCGAGTTACAACGTGTATCCGGATAAACAAACATCTGTAATTAAGGGTATTGTGCAACGATGGGACGACAGAAGTGCTTAAGTATGGAAGAAATTGGAAAAATTAAAGCGTTCCATCAAGAAGGGTATTCCTCAAGGGCTACTGCAAAGAAAATAAGTCGATCACACCAGGTTGTGAACAATTTTATTAGGGATCCCGAGAATTATGGAAAACGTTTTAAAGGGCGAACAACATCCGTTACAACTAAGAAAGAACGTCGAGCCATATTACGCGAAGCATCGAATTCGGCATTAACGGCAAGACAAATCGCGAATAACGTTGGAACGAATGCATCGGTAAGAACTGTACAGAAGTTACTGAAGACCTGTCCGCATTTAAAACGTTTGAAAATTAAACGACGGCCTCCTTTAAGGGAATTTCAGCGCACTGCACGTCTTCAGTTTGCTCAAGCAAAAATGAGGTGGACAAGAGAATGGTAAACTGTTATTTTCAGTGACGAGAAGAAGTTTAATTTAGATGGCCCGGATGGGTTTTCTTATTATTTCCACGATTTACGTAAAGATGAAGTGATTCAGTCACGAAGGCGAGCCGATGTTGGTTCAGTCATGGTATGGGGAGCTGTTTCCTATAACGGACCTGTTGATTTAGTAATAGTGAAGGGCAGACAGAATTCGGAAAAGTACGTCCAGCTGCTGCAACAGGTGAAAGACAAATTTTCCAACGTTATGGCAGGTGGGCCATTTATTTTCCAACAGGATAATCCCAGTATTCACACCGCGCGCATTGTTCGACGCTGGTTTCAAGAACAAGGCATGGAGGTTCTCGATTGGCCATCGCTCTCCCCCGACCTGAACATCATAGAAAATGTTTGGGGATGGTTGTCGCGTAAATTGTACTCCAATGCTACCCAATTCAGTTGCGCTGACGAACTAGAGCAGGCGCTGAAACGAAGTTGGGCGGAACTTCCTATTGACTACTTGAGAACCCTGTATAATTCCATTCCATCCCGACTATTTGAGGTTATAAGAAATAATGGCAAAAGTACTCATTATTGAACAATAAAGTATTTTGTTATTGCAAACGAATCTTTTATTTTGTAGATTGGTCGTATTCAAGTGGCGTTTAATTACTCTACTTATTGTCATTAGTAACGTACATTTGCACTGACTTTTACAAAAATTATATTTGGTACCTACATACATCTTTTTATCAACCCTCTTATTTTCGAAAATAACAATTCCAGCGCGCTACCCTGTTTATACCAACTACAAATGTCATATATGCAGTTGGTCCTATTCATGTTGCGCGGATGTACTATCATCATTCACTGGCTTTTGATAGTTTTTAAAGAATTCGATACACAGTCTTGTCAGCAAAGTGTATTTTGAAGTTTTCGATAGCAACAAAATCAGATTTATTATTTGATAGTTTAACATACTTGTTAATCAAAAGAAACAATTTATAGTTGTATCGCGACAATAAATATTTTGCCGGGTGTACGTATATAAGCTATATTGTGTAGGCAAAAATACGATAACCTTGTTGATCTGACAACTATGTATTGTCACCACGTATAAGAGATGAGATATAAGTGTGTAGATTGAAGGACACGTTGTGGGAATAATATACATGTTTACATCAAAAAGAAGTATAAGAAACACAAAATATTTTTTTAACACAAACGAACAACTATCTTTACACAAACCTGAAAACATACTCTACGAGGGTGGTCCCAGAAGTACCCGACCCAACAAAGAAAACAAACATTCTGGAAAGAAATATATTTATTTTTCAACATAATCTCCTTTCACTTCTATACACTTTTCGAAGCGATGTTCAATAAGTGCAATATCCTTTTTATAATAAGAACTGTCTTGCTCATCAAAATAAAAATTAACTGCCGACCTCACTTCCTCATCATTGGAAAATCTTTGATCACCGAGCCGTTTTTTCAATTGTGGAAACAGAAAATAATCCGAGGGGAGTAAATTTGGAGTGCATGAGGTAACAATTTAAACATTAATTCATTAATTTTGGCCATTGCAATAACGGATTTGTGAGCACTGTCTTGATGAAACAATACTTCCGTCTTAGCCAAATGCGGCCGTTTTTGCTTGATTTCTTCGCTCAAACGTTGCAATAAGTTCGCGTAATAGTCGCCGTTGACAGTTTTTCCTTTTTCAAGATAGTCAATGAAAATTATTCCACGCGCATCCCAAAAAATCGATGCCATCACCTTGCCTGCAGATGAAACGGTCTTCGCTTTCTTTGGAGCCGGTTCTCCCTTTTGAGTTAATTGTTTTGATTGTTCTTTTGTCTCGGGTGTGATGTGATGAACCCATATTTCATCCATGGTTATGAAACGGCGCAAAAGCACTCAATTGAAACATCTTCACGACACTGGTTTTGCTCGGGTGTGAGTAAACGCGGCACCCATCTTACACACAGCTTTCTCATATCCAAATTTTCAGATAATATGCGATGTACCGCACTTTTTGAAATGCCTACTATATATGTCTGTTAGCTCGCGCACTTTCAGTCAACGATCATCCAGTACCGCTTTGTGGATTTTCTACACCATTTCTGGATTTGATTTACCACTGCGATGCTCGACTTGGTAGCTTGTACGGCCTCGTTTAAACTCTGCTACACAATATTTCACTGCTGTAAACGAAGGAGCAGACTCAACCAGTGTAGAATCCAGTTCAGCTTTTATATCGGTTGGGCTGAAGCCTTTCAAATAAAACTATTGTATCCGCTCCATTTTTACAAATTCACTGAAAACGTTCACTATTGACGGCTGCCAAACAAATACTAACCAATGCGACGTCTTCAAACTTAAAACATATGCTTTATAGATTGTGTACTTTCTAATACACTATTTTTCAAGCAATTAACGTCATCTCTAGGTTAGGCCGGGTACTCATGGGACCACCCTCGTAATATTAATTACCGAGTTATTAAACGATTGCCATCCTAAGAAATGCTACAGAAGAATAGCAAATAGCTTACGCATCAAATCGAACAGGCGTAAAGTTAAATTAATCTCTTATTGTGTATCTTGGTATTATTATCAATACATTAAGAAGAAACATAAATAAGTGTATACATTGAAGCAGTATTTTCACGAAGAAAATTCAAAAATGAATATGAAAATACGTTCTGGAAATATATTAAAATGTCTTATAAAAAGTAAACGTGAACGTTTTGCATTGTGCGCGCATTTCAATTACCCACTATGAATATCATTCCAGCTCTATGCGCCTGATAAATATTAAAAAAGGTAATTGATGCGAAACAGTATTTTATTGGTACGTCGTCCTTGTAGCCGACTTATAATTCTGTACTCGCACGTACAAAGTAATAAAAACCATGTAAAATGAGAAATAAAATATTATATTTGGCAATTGATAGGATCATAAAGGACCATACGAGTATATTACATATACAATATAAAGGCTGTTTCAAATCGCGTGGTTTTTTTAAGAATAAATAAAATATAGATGGCGCACTGAATTTGTCCGGGTATGTGGGCATTTAAAAAGTGTGATGTATGACATTTATAAAAATGGCTTTGTACACGGTAAAACAACGCGTTCAAATTGTTGAATTATTTTATGAAAATCAGCGTTCTGTGAAAAGAGTTTAGAAAATTACGTGAATTTTATAGTTTACATAATCGTCCATCTGAAAGCACTATTGGTCGAATTATTAAAAAATTTGAACAGACCAGTTCCGTGGAAGATCAAAAAAGTGAAAAATACAGTCGTAGTGGTCATTCACAGGAAAATATTGGTTTGGCTCATGAAAGTGTTGCTGAAGATTCTGAAATGTCCATTAGACGACGTTCACAATAACTGGGACTTAGCGAATCAACAACATGGCGTATTTTACAGAAGCATAGCTCTAAAGGCATATAAGGTTCAAATAACACAGGAACTAGTCAATACCAACTAGTTAATCTATGCTGTATATTATCTTGATGTTATGAAGCGTCTTTTGGCGCGTATTTGTCGTGTGCGCCCTCAATATCGTGGAAATGGAAGCTGGCGTTTATTACATGATGATGCATCATCTCATCACTCGACGCTGATCATTGATTTTCTAACTAAAAATGGCATTTTAACCACCAACCATTCGCCGTATTCACCGGATTTGGCCCCCTGTGATTTCTATCCATTCTCCAAACTACATTTCCCGATGAAAGGACAACGTCGGAGCTATTAAAAAGGCATCGACAGCGATCTTGAAGGGCATCTCTAAAGATGAACTTCAAAATCTATTCGCCATATTAACTGATAGTGCAAAACGTTGTATTGAAGCCGAAGGCGACTACTTTGAGTAAAATAAATGAATTTTACCAAAATAGTATGCTTTTGTTTTTATTTTAAAAAACTTCGGTTTTCTCTGCGACAAACCGTATATCTCTAACTTATATGTGGTTTAATGTTTTGAATTTTATATATTATTGTATTATTATTATTAAATATTGTCCAATAAGATCATTATTGTATTTAATAGTAAGTACTTAAGACTTAATGTAATTCTTAGTATGATACATAACATATATATTCAGTACGGAAGAATTTTATTCCGGTACTCACTATTCATATACGAGATTCATTTAAAATTTCTATAAATGTTTATTACTCCAGTGATTAAATAATTAATATTTCCTCCACGTTTCATCACATAATAGTGTATATACACATATATAAGTAGCAGTATATTTTTAGAAAGTTTATAATACAATATTTGTGACTGACATTCGATCAGTGCATACTACGATTATTTAATAATAATGTAAAAGTAAATGGGGGATTAATGATTTATATTTAAAGGAACATTTTATTGATTACAAACTCGAATTATCAAGCAAATTCTAAATGGCCGATATTGTACATACGTATGTACAGATTGTAGAAAAAGTAATACCTCCCTGCGATCATGGATAAATATCGATAAATATCAATACTGCCTTCTAAGGAGGATATGTACATTTCCGCCTTCAAATATGTAAACGTAAATAATGTGGAAGGAATCGCCAATTCCGATACCTAAACTACACAAAAACTTTAATGAAACTTTGGCGTAAAAATTACACTCGTAGTTTTTGTCGGCGAACTAGAATCGGAAGGGTCAAACTCGATTTTACCTGTGCATTATATACCTGTCACATCGAGAGGCATCCGTTCGTCCAACAACGCCGCAAGAATTTCAACGCAAATGAACACGTTCAGACGCGTCGTAATACGTTCGGATTGTGAGGAAGCGTTCCAAAAGCATGACTGTATAGAAAAGGCACCTTTAATATTCCAATGTCAAAATAACTCAGAATTACATTCTTCGTGAAAGAAATTAACGCGAACATTATCCTAAGGCGGGTGTTAACCGCTTCGAATAGAGAAAATCCTTGTTCGAACGCGTTGTAACATGTTAGAAGCGAATGGAGCTCTGAACTAAATTGTAGAGATTCAAAAACTATATACACATTATAATGGATTAAATTTAAGTTCGCTGCGTTTGTATAAGAATTACGAGGAAGTGTGTTGTGACTTTAATTTATTACACAATAAAAAAGAAATAAAGAATGTAATAATTTTTAAATGCATTTGTTACACCCACATGGAGCGATTAAATTAGGAGTTGAATTTGATGTAATTTCTTTTATTGTTTAGATTTGGTCTTAATTTATTTATTGCAATTATGTAATTGTATAAATTCTAGCAATTAAAGGGTTCCCATGAAATGTCATAGTATGGTACTACTTCTATTAATTTTTATTACTTTCCTCTTCGTTTTAATACTCAATCTAATGCTATTTTAAAACTAAACTCAGGACATACGAGGTTTGTTCAACAGAAAAGGTGAATTTCGAGCTTCTTTGAAAAGTATTTATTTATTCATCAATAGCCATTTTGTACCCTTCAAAGTACTCCCACTCAGATATAATGCACTTATGCCAGCGCTTTTTCCAATCCTCGAAGCACTTTTGAATTGCGCTTTTCGGTATGGCAATCAGCTCATTCTTCGATTCTGATTTTATCTAATCAATTGTGGAAAAACGCTTTCCTTTCATTGGTCTCTTCAGTTTTGGGAATAGAAAAAAGTCGCAGGGAGCCAAATCTGGTGAATAAGGTGGTTGAGGTATGATTAGGGTGTTGTTTTTGTGACCTGGTGCATTATCGTTATGCAGAATCCATGATCTTTTTTCCACAATTCCGATCGTTTGAGCTGTATTGCTTCACGCAAACGTTGCATAACTTCCTTGTAGTATTCCTTATTAACCGTATGGCCTATTGGCAAGAACTCATGATGCACCACGACATTGTAATCGAAGAAAATAGTGAGCAAAACCTTCACATTTGATCGAACGAGAAAATGCACGCCAAGCATTTTCTCGGCCTTGTGTAAAGCGCTTGTACCACTTATAAACACTTTTTTCAGACAAAGTGGACTCGCCGAATGCCACAGTTAACATTTCAAGTGCCTTGGAGCACTTTATTCCATTTTTAACGCAAAATTTAATACATATTCTTTGATCCATTTTTTTTCAAAAGTCAAAAATCGAAGAACACACACAAACGTGACTAAGCTTTTCAGTTGTCAACAACAAATTACTAATCCAAATTGGCTGATAATGCCAACATATGACTAACACATGTGTACCAAACATAACAGAAAAAAAATTCGATTATCGAATGTACACAGCGCGCGAAAATTCAAAATTCACCTTTCCTTTTGAACAAACCTCGTACATCTTTCTCAATACACGCCAATAATAATATAATTTACTGTCAAATATCAAGCCAAAAACAAAACAAAATATAATAAAAACTACATGCAAGAAAATCAGTAATTAGACTCCATAAATAATAAATATAATCAAAAAATGATGCTTATGTACTAAAAATAATTTTGAAAAAACAGGCGAAAACAAAAAGTACTCCAGTAAAACTTCGATGTCAATCTCCAGTGAATACTTAAGGCTGCAGAGACGAGTATTAAAAATAATCAATGTAATTACTTAGAATTTATAGTTTTATTATAGTTCTTTTTTTGAATTGTCGATGTAGAGTGGCGCAAAAATTCGCTCTAGTATTGTGTCATTACTAAGCCTTTCGGTGCTGACTCAGACACATTCCTACGGCGAGGTGATAATATGTTGGTGTATTTGGAAAAGCAGCGTTCTGCGTCTAATGATGTGATGTTCGCGAATTTAAAAAGGACTCTCGAATCATATTCACACTCTTGGTTTTCAGATAAATTCTTGTCTATCCGCCCTATAGTTTGAAAATCAGGATTTTTATATTTATAATCGCAAAATACTAGTCGAGAATATCTCAAAAATTTATTGTAAGTAATTCGTCCTCTCTACTGTTACTTTTAATATTTTTTTTCCATCAAAAGTGTATACTTGTAACAAACTTATTCCTTAGAAAACCATAATTTATCGCTGGAGTAATCAACTTAAACGTAATGATTATGAACATCAAAAAGGATATAGAATCAAAACAACAACAATTGCAACAGCTCCAGAAATTATCAATAACATTAATGACTAGGCCGGTAAATTTTTGTGAGTGCGACAGGGTAGAATCCGTTGTAATAAGTCCGTAAGTAAGCACGCTCCAACATATCATTGAGTAGAGCGATCGGCCTTAGACGAGTCACCGTAAATATTTGGTAAGGACTTATTACGAACCTAGTGTGCTGACAAATGTTACCGTTTTATAAATAACATATCATCTAATAAAAGTGCAAAAACCCTCGTGTTTTAATTATAAAACAATAAAAATAATTTCAAAATTAAATAATATACCTGTCGTCTTTAAAATGCTTATATTTATTTTAGAGTGATTATCAATTTCGGTCTACCAATGCGAATGGCCTGACAGGAAGAAAACCTTTAGGAAAACCTTATTATTTTTCATGTTATCAGCCGACAAACCCTTAAAAATATATGGAAGCTATTTCATTATAAGATCACTGGATCTTTTAGTGACCGTAAATTTTGTTATTTTGCTATTTACGATATATAATGGAATTTTTTTTTATTTTCATTAAATATATATTAGGTACACGTTTCGTAAGGAATTTTAAATCGTTTTTGTTGTGTCACACTACGTGATATTAAAGTTCAAGACTGAAAGAGTGATCAAGACATATTCTCGTTTGTAGTGAGTGTTAGTGGGTCAAAAAAAGTAAATAAAATCCCTTTCCACAACACTTTTCGTATTTTGTATATGAATTTTGGACAACTAGATTGCCATCATCAGCAGATAATTGACTACAGTGTCGCACCTGGATCGACATTAAATTTCGCACAGAAACAAATTCGATTTTACCAAAAATCAAATACACTTTTAATTAAAAGCTCATGACAACAACTTAGTTGTCGAAATACGTATACAGAATATAAATATTTTGAAATGGGATTTTACTCACCTTTACTTAGTGAATTTATTCTGAAGCATTAATTTCACTTTTCCAAAATTTAAGTACTACCTATACTATCTGCTAGATTTCCTAACCAGATTTTGAGATAATATACTATATTTAGCGCTTCATGTAATGACAGTTTGTGTTCTCTGATTTGGAAATAGTATCTAAAACAATTGAATAATTTTCGGAAATTTGCTCTATTTGAGTATGGATTTCGATATCTGAAACCAGCCGTTAACTTACTGAAATTGCTTGAGCTTCTTGAGAATTTAAATTTAAGATACAAGGTTTAATAATGTGTAAAAATTTCTTATAATATGAAACAGCGTTCTGGCTGAGGAATGTCCGGACAAGTCTGTTTAAACGCACGAATGCGTTTTCGAGATTTAATAAAAACTTTTTTGGTAGAAACTATAAATTGGTCTACTTTTGGATAACTGTTTCAAATAAATTCAGCTACAAGATGACATGCATGGAGCACACAGGTTATATGAAGCACTTGAGGATGAGATTGTTTTTGTACCAGCTTTAACCAGCTTTAACCATATTCGAACCTCCATCTGTGACATTACAAGTTGTGTTGCCGATATATTGAACTTCCCAAAGGTATGTTTTATAGTTTTTACTATCCGTTTCATGTTTGTCTTCTGTAATATTCTACTATGTAAAAGAAGAGCTAAGAAAATCTCACCGCATTTTAAAGTGCGCACTAACACATTTAAAAGACTATTCTTTCTTGCATCCGTTGTTGCATCTACCGTCAGCCATATTTTTTGATCTTTTAACTCTGCTTTTATTTGATCCGTAATCGTGTTTTTCATCCGAGGAAAATTACACTGTAATTAACCTCTTGTTTTTCCTCAAAAATGTCGAAATTCTTGATTGTGTACAATATTTTGTGGAATGTTACACACACTTAACATAAAAATAAAGTCATATAGAAATTTATAATATGGTTCGTCACGTCGTGCATTTAACCGGTGTTATTTGCTATTAACATGTCTTTTACACACTAAAATACTGTACGGTAAAACGTTGATATTGCAAACAATACATTTAATAATAGTTCCAGTGTATCCTAATGTCAAAACTCGATTAAAATGTAATCGATTCAAAATACTATGAAGAAGCCTGCTACGTTATTTTCAAAGTGTTAAAAGAATTTATAATAATTCTACATATTTTGGAAGTCATTAAATAAAACAAGTTGCCGTTTTTTTCAATTCTGCTCTTAATTGGCTCTATCTTCTCGCTTTTGTATTAAAATAATATAAAAGAAAACCTAAGTACAGAATACAATATAATAATAATTTCATTAGTTCATTTTGTAAGCAATAAACCTGAATATAAAAATAACTTGACATAATCAAATAACAGAATATTAATAAAAACTTGATGCAAAATTTCTTCTTCAATAGAAAAATCCATTAAGTTTTTTTTTAATATAAAAAAACCTAAAAACGACGTACTTTATCATCGTAAACGTAAGAAAAAATTTGAGCCGCCCAAACCCTAAATAATACCTCTTCAGACAACGAGGGTCGAAAGAAAATGAGATACACAACGACGTGTATGTTATAATAAAGTTCATACTCAGTACCCTTGCTCTCATAACCTATAAAACTTACCCCAAACAAAAGACTGCTACTTAAATGTAGGCCGGGGAGTTTACTTCTTGGAGAGTTCGTTCCCCCAAGGGTTTATCGACAACATTCTTTATTAAAGTAAGGGTTCTTTTCCTATTCTAAATAAATATCATCGAGCATCGATTGAGTAGAAAGTGCAAATTAGTAATATATATATATGTGCGGTTGTTTATGTATTCCATATACGCACGTGCGTTACGAACCCCTTCAGTTTTACACCGTCCGGTGTGCGCAAAAGGTTTCCCTCAAGTCATATTAAATTGAAACCGAAACTTGGGAATAATCGATCGAACGAGCTGACACGAAGATATGGGAAATGGTCACTAAATGTTTCAAGGTACAAGAGAATTGACTTTGGAGTTGAAGTCGGGTATTCTCCGGCGTAAACTTTGAAAAATTGATAATATTTTAAATTTATGAAACCGTCAAAGGTTTTGCCTAAAAGCACTAAATAAATAACTAAAATACTTTACTTGGACAGTAGCAAACAACTTAAAAATTTATGAAATACAAAAATGTTAAGCAGTTTTCATAATGCTGACGTTAAATTACTTCCCAATGGTAATTTATTATAAAGCAACAATGAACAAGAATATGTCGTTTTGGAATTGGAAGTAACTCTCAAATTAAACAGAAAAACTCATTTTAATAAAAATCAAAAGGTCACGTTAGCTGCTTTTTTTCTTGAGATTCTAATGAAAAACGTTGGTTTTAATTATTGCACTAAAAAATCTTTATACTAGGTTGTTGAATAGGTTTCGTTCTTCGATAAAAAACACAATTTTATGGTTTAAAATACATTTTATTATTCAGAATAACCTCCCTGGACTTCAATACACTTATTCCAGTGATCTGTTCCTGAAGTGAAAGTCCAGAGGGCTGTCGAAATACGTTTCCAAGACTGCTATTACTTCTTTGTTTGACGAAAACAATTTTTAAGATGTGAGAACAGCCAGAACCAAAGGAAGCTACATCTGACAAATAGGGGGATGTTGCAACAATTCTCACTTTTAATTTGCTGATTTTTGCAATGTTCTTTTGAGCTGTGGGAGAGGACGAGAGGGCTCAGGTCTTTTCTCTCGAATTTTTGCATCCATGTTGTCCAAAAGGTTACAATAAAAATCAAAGTTTATTGTTCTACCAGTTTTAGGGTAATCCACGAACAAAATGCATTTGGCATTCCAAGATACTGATGCTAACATCTTCTTGGCCGATTTATTTCACTAACTTGCTTCGCAACCGAAGTACCGAGTTCACACAACTCCTTAGTCTCTTGTTTTGATTGGCTATCATGGTGGTAGATTCAAGCTAGGCTTATCCATAGTGATAAAACAACGCACAAAATCATTTTCATTCTACGGCACCCACTTTACACAGAGCCTTCTGAAACCCAATACTTTAGCTAAAACATTGCTCACACTGCCTACTGCGATGCCTAGGGCTTCTACTAAACCTCTCTCGGTTAATCAACAATCTTCCGAAACCATATCCTGCATTACTGGTACGATTTCTGGTGCCGATGCACGTTTTAGACGCCTTTACGTGGATTATCTTCAAGGTTTGTACGACTACGTTTAAATTCAGCAATCCATCTTTCTACTGCTCTAGTTAAAGATGAAGGGCCCTTACACACTTATAACAATCGTTCATGAATTTGTTTTGGTGCTACACCTTCCAAAAATTAGAATTTTGTCACTGCATGATATTCAATTCTTTCTATTGTAAAAGAATATTGAGACACGTAAAATTTGGACACCTTGAAAATGAGAAAACTTCACACGTGTTCATAAAAAGGTAGTACAATAATTAGAAAAATAAAATAACGAACCTAATAGCGCCATCTTCTATCGAATGACAAAACTTACTGAATAACCCGGTACGTATATTATATCACAAGAAAACGAATTGCCCAATAAAAGTATATGTTATCTATTGTAAAAAAAATACTGTGACACGTCAACTTTAAGTCATATAGAAACTACTAAAAAATAAACTAATAAAGACATAGAAATTTATAATATGGTACATCACGTTGCGCATTTAACCGGTGTTCTTTGCTATTAACATGTCTTTTACACACAAAAACACTACTGTAAAATGTTGATTTTGCAAACAATACATTTAATTATAGTGCCAGTGTGCTCTAGCGTCGAAAATCAGTAAAGAAACCTATTAACACTCGTTCAACATAACAAAGAACGCCCTCGATTCGCTATCATCAATCCAATCCGGCATTCATACACATACCATACGCATATGAATCTCGACTACGGGTATACCCGATCGCTTTCGAAATATATTATCGCCCGCAATGAGTGCGCACCCGTTTCTGCAGGCTTACTGATAAGTGACAAGTGATACATAGATGAATCTTGTAACTTCCAGGAAAACTATTGTACATATATCAATATTTAGGTAGCTAAATATTTGTGTCCAAAATTATTAACATTGTAGATATAAAATATCACTGATAAAAGAAATAATGAAACCGATAAAAATCTATTACAAACGCAGATTGTGCTGTAATTTATTGGTTAAAATGAATTTTTGTTTTTTAAATGCGCACTATAATTGTAACGACGTCTCAAACGAGTTGTAAATTAATAGTTATATTTACGCTTTTTGAAACATTACTGGTTTAATTGTAGCTTCAATTTGTAGGCGACAAATTGGACGATATAATTTTATGAGTTTTCTATTCTATAATTACGCCAATATTATATTTATTTTAACGTGTTGCTATGCTAAAGTAGAATGAGCGGGAGTAATTTACGATATGACAAACGTTAGTTCTTTGATTTTTTTTTTGGAAAAGTAGAACAAATGTATTAGAACATAATTGATACTTTATCAAACACTTACTAGCTAGTACACATTTAACAGTCTGTAATAGATTTGGTTAATATTACTAATGTTTGGAAATGCTTCTGTAAATAGTTGTACAAAATTTTTCCATTTTTAAATTTTAAAAAAAAATCTTTTACTCATAATTGGATACCTAATAAGTCAAACGAATTTATCTGGTGTTCACTAATAAAAAAATATTTTTAAACACTTAATAATCTCCCTTGAATCCTATCCAATAACATGCAGTGAGAAACATTGATAGGAAACCATGCAGTATCAACATGTACAATCGTGCTCATAACGAATATAAAACAGAGACTTGAAAATGTAAGGATCTCTAAAATATCTTGAAATACACATAGCAAAGCCGTGGGACTTGCACACAGAGAAGATACTCGTTAAATGTGTGGTTTTAACGTAAACTGTGACCCTAAAGGAACTTCCAGATCCTTAATAACTGAGTGTCTAGGCAAAATTTTGTCACGAACCTTATAATCTAGTAAACGCGGAGTATTTTTCTCTTGTATAAGTAACAACACAGCACCTATCGATATTTATTTGTAATTGAAATACATCACACCAGGTATGCAGAGCCCCCAAAAGTGTAATGTAATAAAACAGATGAAGCATAAAATTATAAGTTAGTACCCAGAGGATCTTTTTATAAGGTGATCGTATAATTATTGACTATGGCGGACGTGCGTAAAGGAAAAATGAGACCATTGATTGATACAGTGCGAAAGTTTATTGATGAATTTCCCGATTTATATTATAATGGGGCTAAGATATACTGAAAAGTTGCGATAAACCGTTGTTGTACTGGAACAAAGGCAACTGCAAAAATTATGCAAAGAGATAACACTAAAACAAGAAAAATAACGTGCCATCAAAAACGCAATTTGTGCTTGATTTATTGTTCATTATAGTCGCCTGTGATTTGAGACTTCATCTACTCGATTCGCAACCGTTTCAATACAATTCCAACTGGAAGCGGCCATCCCGAAGAGGGTTACAGCAATATACCAACTGTGTGCAACGACATCGAAAACATGATCGAAGCTATAATAAAAGATAAACAGCTGCAAAACATTAGAAAAGTGCTTTGACAAAGCAATTATGAAGATGGTACTTGAGAGGCTGAAAACATTTCAACGTTCAACTGACCAACTGTTAATGTTTGGGAGCGATGCTACAGCAAGAATGTGTAGTGTACGCCGTTCCCTTAGAGACAAGTGTGAGGAACTTACATGTGACGTGTAAAATTCATGCTTTACACCTTGTAGCATAAAGTATTCGACAATGTTATCCAGAGGTGGATACATTAATTGCAAATACCTAAAAAGTGCTTTTAAAATCTCCCAAACGAATTCTCGAATTTGTTTGGGAGACGACCCGGTATTTTTAAGCTGCCATAAGCAATTCTCACACGTTTCGGAACACGGCTAAAAGTGTCTTTCTATTATTGCAAGAATTCCAAAAAAATAAAGTCTGTGGTTCTGCGGTTTAAACCTGATGAAGCTGCAGCAATAAGGAAAGCCAGAAACGATTTGAACATACTTCCGTTGAAACCGATTTAAAACAAATTTACGACAATTATAAAACTTTATTTGACTGAATAGCAAAATTTCAAAACACTGGGTTGTCGTTGAGTTAATGCAAATTGTGAACGACGTATACTCACTGCTATCTGCTACTAGTGACATAAAAATATGTTTGTCAAAGAAAATTTCGAGAGCATTATAAACAAAGATATTTATTTCTAAAGATTATTTTAATTATACGTATATTGCATCCATAGATGTCGAGCGGTCATTTTCTAAATATAAGATAACCTTTTTAGAATGGTATACGAGGGTAGTTTGACAAGTAGTGAGAATGGAAAAGAAAAACGTATTTTTAAATACAAAATCATTTTTATTTTTCAATATGTTCTCCTAAAAGAGCAATACATTTATTCCAACGGTGCTCCAATGCCCTTATGCCATCTCTAAAATGCGATTCCGCAAGGCTTGCAAAATACTCATTTACGAAGATGATAAGCTCGTCGTTAGACGAAAATTTCTTTCCACCTAGTGCCGTTTTCAATTTTGGAAAAAGATGGAAGTTGTAAGGGTCTAGATCCGGCGAATAAGGCGCATGCGGTACTAATTGGAAATGCAACTCGTCGATTTTGGACATCGCAACTGTGCTGGTATGCGAGGGAGCGTTGTCTTGGTGAAACAGAATTTTTTTCTTTGCCATTCCTGGCCGTTTAGCACGAATCTCAATATTTAATTTTTGTAGAAGCTCTGCATAATATTGTCCGTTTATTGTGGCACCTTCCTGAAGGCCCTTTGAATCCCAAAAAATTGATGCCATAACCTTGTTTGCCGATAAAGTGGTTTTCGCTTTCTTTGGAGGTGCAGAACCACGTTCTAACCATTGTTTCGACTGTTGTTTAGTTTCGGGTGTACTATAGTGTATCCAAGTTTCATCGCAAGTAACAAATCGCCTACAAAAATCAACCGAATTCCGCTTATAAAGGTCCAAACACTCATTGGAAATGCGCAAACGAGTGAACTTTTGATCAGTCGTAAGCAATCGCGGCACCCACTTGCCGAAAGCTTGGCCCAGTTCTTTCGTTATGTGTGGTGTACGCATTCTGTTGAAATGTTTACCACGTCTGCTATCTCTCTCACTTTGAGTCGTCGATCTTGCGTAATAATATTATGGATTTTCATAATCATTTCCTTAGAAGTCACGATTTTGGGTGCTCCAGAGCGCGCTTCATCAACACAGCTTGTTCTACCATCTACTTATTGTGGCGGATGATGGAGCAGATTCACCTAATGTTTCCCGTAACTCATCTTTTATTTCGGTAGCTTTCATACCCTTAATTACGAAGTATTTAATCACCGCACTCTGCTTTTCCATTTTAACAAAACGGCGTGTTGTTTCTTTTTCAATCAGCTGTCAAAAACAAACTAATCAACCGATTTTTCTAAATATCGGAATGTAAACATATAAATAGCCAACCTAAATTACAGTGCATTTGTTTTCTCCAATTAGAGCGCCACCTATGTGTCATTCTCACTACTTGTCAAACTATCCTCGTACGTTGCTTTCCGAGGCAAATGTGGAAACTTACGTCATGCTGTAGAAATTTTCTCAGTCTTATCCATTTTCCTGTATAAAACAACAGTTGTGAATAATGCGAATGTGTTATTTATTAAACAAAACATTAGTGATCTAAATAACGCATGCATCGCCCGTTTGTACACTCGCATTGTCACGATCTTGGCCCACGAGAAAATATCCTAACTCTAGTATCGAAAAGTAGTTTCTATACCGCAATGGGTATCAAGATGATCCGTACAAAATATCAATAATAGAAACTTTTAAATCTTTCCATTGTTTTTTTTTTCTTAATGATTTTCCTTTTAAATTATTTTATCATTTATTTAATGAATACCATTTTTTCAAATTTTGATTTTTTTCAATTCGTTATTCGCATTTTTCTCTACCATTTGCTTCATAACCAAAAATACTATTATAAAAAGCGTTCAATCAATTTTTAGAAACATATATGTTTTGTATATTGTACCATTTCTGAAATTGAATCCAAATATCCATCGGAAAAAATCCATAAAAAAGACATAGAGAAGGATACTCACAAAGAAGACGAAACGTTTATAATTTTTTTATATCCTGGATCTGAAATATTTATACGAACTTTTAAGATGTTTCGAAGAAACGTCCTGCAAACGTTTTTAGTGGTAAATTTACGTTCGATGGCGTACTTTTATGTCTTCCAAAGGAGTTTTATAGTCACATATTCTGAATCGCGGAGGGAAACTGTTTAAAGTCATGTGTATTGGGAACGCGGCCCTCGCATTTATTCGTCGAGAATGCAGCAAATTCAGTTCCAGACATCAATTCGACTTCTTGTGTATAAGTCATGAATTATTAATAGTGTAAGGAATTGGCATTTAAATGAATAAAATTATATCATATTTTGGCAGTAGAATTATCGAGCAATAGAGATGATCAATAAGATTGATATATAACCCCTTTCCACATTAACTTTGTAAATTCTGTATACGCATTTCGACAAGCAAGTTGTCATCATCAGCAGATAATTTCAAAGTGTCGCACCTGGTAAAACACGGCGAAAAACACCTGTACGAAAAACAAACTCCGTACGCGATCCACACCGTTCAAAACCAAGATGTACACTGAGCAATAGAGAGATTAACATGTTATTTAGTAAACGTTAATTCTGAAGGGCTTTTAGTTTAGGAATGAGGCCATTTCTTTACAAAATAAAGCACTGATGTCGCGGGAAATTATTTATAATTTGAAGTGAAATACAATTCTTGATGGAACAAGGCATCGCAAACTAGAAACATTGTTATTCCTCTTAGTTCTGGCCTACTACGAGGGTAGCCGTTTATATTTCGGGAACTGGCTCCGATCTGATGATTGCATCGTGGAGTTTGGCATTTTTGACAATATATTTACATTGACACTTTTATTATTCCATCGCTATTTCTATTATCGACAGTAACTTGAAAATTTTATGTCAGTGAAAAAAATGGAATTCACTCGCGAACATTTTCGTGTAATTATTTTTCCTAATTTTCGGCGTGGATTATCTCAACAAGAATGCATCGACGAGCTGAATTCTTTATATGGTAATGAAGCACCATCGAAAACTACAGTATATCGTTGGTATAGTGAATTGAAACTTGGACGGCGTTCTTTGGACGATGAATTTCGTGAAGGTCACCCCGCAAATGTTATCGGAAGATAATTAATGCAGTGCCTGAATTGATAATGCAAGATCATCATGTGACATACAGTGCGATCGAGGCATCTCTAGGTATTAGTAACACCAGCGTGTATAAGATCATCCATGAACATTTAGCCGTTAAGAAGCTATGTTCACGTTGGGTACCACCTAATTTGACATCCGCTCAAAAAAGGACACGCGTTGATTGGTGCCAGGAAATGCACAAAAAATACAATGGCGGTACTTCAAAGAACATTTATAAAGTCGCCACAGGTGATGAATCTTAGATCTATACGTATGAGCCTGATAGTAAACAGCAGTCGACTGTGTGGGTATTCCAACATGAGTCAAAACCAACAAAAATTGTTTACGCTCGAAGCACATCAAAACAAACGGTCGCATGTTTTTTCGGAAGTCAGTTGCAACCGTGCCTTTAGAGAGTTGTAGAATGATCAATTCCGAATGGTACATAACTATTTGTTTGCCAAAAGTTTTTGATGAAATAAGGAAAACGAACCGAAAGCGGCAGATCATTCTCCACCATAGCAATGCTCTCACAGGTCGGTTCAAACAATTGAATATTTGAATAGCCATCCGCCGTACAGCCCTGATCTAGCAACCTGTGATTTCTTTTTGTTCCCACGCGTGAAGAATAAACTTCGTGATCAATGGTTTTCTACGCCGGAAGAGGCAGTTGGGGCACTCAAAACTCATAGTTTGGAGATACCGCTTTTACAGAGGCAGCAATGCTTTTCGGATTGGTTTAAACGAATGGAAAAGTGCATTGATTTTCAAGGAGAATATTTTGAAAAGCAATAAAACTATTTTCGATAATAAAAATTTTTTTGTGTTTGCTATTCCCGAAATATAAACGGCTACCCTCGTATTAGAAAACATATGAAATTAAATCTTATTCTTACAAACTTGGACTGCAGAGAGTGCGAAGACTGGTCAATTCACATATTCGCAGAACTGAATAAAACCTCAAAGCTGATCCACAGTCCTCTTGGCATTTTGTGTCTTTTTAATAAAGCTCTGAATAAAAACTGTATGCAGTTTTTTTACAATTGTTCCTTCTTCGCAAATTCTATAAAAATGAGTAGTCGTAAAGAACACTTTTGACATTAATACGAGGGTTATCTTCAAATAATATCCGATTGTGCATGTGAATGAGATAGCCATTTGCATTCCTATCGTCTGTTTGGGTGCTGAGAAGTTTATAATGTTAGAGAATTGATTCGCCCGCCGACTGTGAGATACGATCTGTAATTCGATTCGTAAGTGCAAGAAACATGGCAACAGCAGAAATTCACCGTCAGATTGGTGAAGTGTACGATGATAATGTTATTATGATAAAAGTTCGAAAGTGGGCGAGAATGTTCAAAGACGGCGAGTTAGTGTACATGATGGGCCACGCCTAGAAAGACCTACCCTGATTTCTGAAGATTTGGTGGACAACAAAATTCGAGAGGACCGATATTGATTTTCCACAGGTTTCAAGGTCAGTTTTGTACACCATTGTTTCGGAGAAACTAAGTTATCGAAAAGTGTGTCGTGAATTCGAAGTCTGTTCTCTGATCATCGCAAAACAAAAAAATTTGGCTGTGCTTTATCGTTTTAGACTCGATAAGATCAGCAAGGAGATGAATTTTTGACTCCTGAATCCTAGCGATAATCAATGGAATAGCAATAGGCATCGTTGCCAACCAGAGTGAAAATCAAACAAACAATTTCAGCACAAAAGGTGTCTTTTGTGACAGGAAAGGAATTTTGATTGAGAATTATATGGCGAGAGACGCAACAATCAATGCATATTGCGTGACCTTGAGAAAACTCCGCCGTGCCATGCAAAACAAACGGCGTGGCCCACTGTTTTCCGGTATGATGTTGCTCCATGACAATGTAAGGCCACGTGCTTCTGCACAAACACAAAGTTTAATGAGGTCTTTTGGATGAGAACAACTGGATCATCCATCTTACAGTCCAGGCGTTGCATCCAGTGATTTTCACCCGTTTCGGCACTGAAATGAGTTGCTTTGGTGGTGTACAGTTCAACGACGAAGAAGAAGTGAAAACTACAGTCATGGATTAGGCTTTTTTACAGGCGGTAGGTTTCTCTGACATCGGAATTCAGAAATTTGTTGAACAAACTACCTCTGTGTGTGTGTGTGTGTCAGTAGCAGTAGTAGCCCTGAATAAGTCCCATACGACTGGGTACGAAACGTCGGCAGTTATACCAGTGACGCGGTTCCAGCCCGGAAGCCCAGAAGAAGATAGCATGGATTACGACCGCGGAAGTCTACGTACCAGATTGTTGAACAAATATTTGAACGAAAATGGAAGATATGTTAAAAAATTAATAAAATGATGTAGAATATGGAAGTAAATATATTTAAATGATATTTACACTTGTTTTCTTCTTACCCGCATAAATTTCCATTCAATATTCTTCCGGAGCCTAAGGGAATCAAATTTCCAAAGTACTTATGACCCGCATATTTAGGAAAATTCAATATTCTTCCGGGAGCCTAGGGAATCAAATTTCCAAAGTACTCTACAAGAAAAACAAAATTGCGAATCTCTACAGCACAATGTAATTTTATTATGTAAACGCGTATTCAATCTAGCTTTAATCGGTCGTGTATTTGCTTTATTAGTAATGTTAGTTCCGAATCGTGTAATATCGAAGATTATCACGTAGTATAGATATAGCGTGAACCATATATTTACTTTACTAATACTGTATACGTCAAGTAAATATGAAGTGCACAATTGAATTAAACTAAAATTTTCCTAGAGATTTTTTAAATTAAAATATCCGTAATCTCGTAATATAACTGTCGGTAAATCTAGTAGAAACTAGTTCATAATAAACCCTCGGGTTATAATATTAGAAGAGATAACCCAGTAATATAAATCGAGCGGCAATTTCAGCCGACGTAATTTGTAATTGGTCAGCCTATCCCGAACACATTTAGGTCCGAAATTAGCATTAAAACGCCTAACAGTCTCTGTAAATAATTTGAATTACTAATTGGTGTTGTCCGTATTTTCTCCACACCACAACGAACTGGATTTATTAAGCACCCGTTTAAATTTTATATCTTCACCATCGGCTCGGTGTAGCTTCGCCTATTAAAGGCTTATTAATGTGTTATTTTTTAACCGCAACGATAAAATTTGCGGTTAGCGTTATCTGCCAGTAATGAATGAATCAATGAATCAGAAGGCTGACAATAGATTTTTCCTTATCTTTCTATATCTGTTATTGTTGAAGTATTATATTACTAAATACCGGATATTTTGACGTGTTTCGTTTAAAACATTCAATTATTAATATTTTAAAGTTTACGAACTTGCTTTTTAGGAAACAAAATATTGATGGACTAATGAGTAAGCCTGCAGAGACGAGTGCGCACCCATTGACGGCGATGATATATTTCGAAAGCGGTCGGATATACCCGAAGTCGAGATTCATATGCGTACGATATGTGTATAAGTGCCTTCTAGATTGATGATGGCGAATCGACGGCCGTCTTTGTTATGTTCGACGAGTGTTAATAGATTTCTTAACCGATTTTAGACATTAGAATACATTGGCACAATTATTAAAAGTATTGTTATCAACATTTTACCGTACAGAATGTCTGTGTGTAAAAGACATGTTAATAGCAAACAACATCGATTAAATGCGCAACGTGATATACCATATTCTAAATTTCTATATTACTTTATTTTTGTGTTTAATGTGTGTGCAACATTCCATAAAATATTGTAGACAATGAAGAATTTCGAAACTTTTGGTGGAAATACGATCCGAAATGGAGATTGCCAACAAGAGGTCAATTACAGTATAATTTTCCGCGGGTGAAAAACACGATTACGGATCAAATAAAAGCAGAGTTAAAAGATCAAAAAATATGTCTGACGGTAGATGAAATAACGGATGCAAGAGGGAATAGTATTTTAAACATGTTAGTGCGCACTTTAAACGGCCAGAAAAGTGGTGCAGTAATGGTTCTCCATCATGATAACGCAAGATCGTTCCCATAATCAGCTATTTTTGGTGAAAACAATATGGCCGTTTTTTTTTCAGCGTACAAGCCCAACTTAGCTCTTTACCACTGTATCCTCTTTCCAAAGATGAATATTGAAAAACACGATTACGGATCAATTAAAAGCAGAGTTAAAGATAAAAAATATAGCTGACGGTAGATGAAACAACGGATGCAAGAAGGAATAGTGTTTTAAACGTGTTAGTGCGCACTTTAACGTCCAGAAAAGTGGTGCAGTAATGGTTCTCCACCATGATAACATAAGATCGTTTTCATAATCAGCAATTTTTGGTGAAAACAATATGACCGTTATTTTTTAGCCAGCGTACAAGCTAACTTGGCTCTTAACGATTGTTTTCTCTTTCCGAAGATGAATATTGAAAAACACAATTACGGATCAAATAAAAGCAGAGTTAAAAGATCAAACAAATACAGCTGACGGTAGATGAAACCACGGATGTAAGAAAGAATAATATTTTAAATGTGTTAGTGCACACTTTAAAAAGCAGCGAGATTTCCTTGGCTCTTCTCTTACGTAGTAGAATATTATAGAAGACAAACGCGGAAATGTTAGTGGGAACTATAAAACATACCATTGGGAAGTTCAATATATCGGCAAGCCAACTTGTAATGTTTGTTAAAGATGAGGGTTCCAATATGGTTAAAGCTGGAAAGTTTCTAAAACAATGTTATCCTCAACTGCTTCATGTAACCTATTTGCTCCATGCATGTCATCTTGTAGCTGAATTTATTAGAAACAGTTATCCCAGAGTAGATCAATCTATAGTTTCTGCCAAAAAAGTTTTTAATAAATCTCCAAGACGCAATCGTGAGTATAAACAGACTTGTCCGGACATTCCTCAGCCACCACTGCCGGTGTTGACGAGATAGGGAACGTGACTTAAAGCTGTTTGTCGTTTCCTGTTCTTAAATAGGATTTATTAAATTCAAACAAATCCGAAAAGAAATGTTGAATGTGTTCCGAGCAATAAGAAAATCTACTATTTACACGAGACATTAGTAAATTCGAGTCAGAGAAAAACAAATGCGTCGAAAAGTGCCTACTGTCACATGGTTCGCATTATCCGTATGGAAAATGGAAACATCTAAATGTGCTTCATATTGGTAATGAAACTGATTTTGTTAATAATGATCTAGTATTTGTATCAAAAGAGACAACTGACTACCATGAAGACGTGCATGGCGAAGTTTCTATCGAGTGGATGAAATATATATTATCAAGCCTTGAACCTGGATCTGCCATCGTAAGGGATCTACACCGCTCAGTTAAAAATGATAAAATTCCCAATAATTCTTGAAGAAAAGACGCAGTAATTAAATGGCTAACAAAAATATATTGAAATAAATAACAGTCCATTACAAGACGGGCTTCTTGACATACTAAAAACATATATAACTAACAACCCGGTTAATTATGTGATCGATGAGATGGTAACAGACACTGGTCGTACAATATTAAGGTTACCTCTACATCGTTGCAACTTAAACCCAATTGAACTTGTTTGGTCTCAATAAAAACACCACGTAACTACTAATAACAAGTTGACTGGGATGAAATCACTGCTACTAGAGGGATTGTATATTGTAACTGCAAAACAGTGGGGAAATTTTAAGCACGCATGCATAACATTACTGAAGAAAATAAAATGAATCAAGCCAATAATATTGTTGATAATAAGGTGGAAGAATTAATTATAAAAAATACTGGAACATCAGATTCTTTGTCTGAAGAATCTTCTACAATAAATAATTAAATATTTTGTTAGAAATATGTTAATATAAGTTCACGCCAATATCATGTAATTGTTTAAATGCGTAAATAATATAAACGATGTATGTAAAGAGTGTTTCAAATTGCGCGGTTTTTTTTAAGAATAAAGGTTTTTTCCAAGTGGGTGCCGCGAATAAAATATAGATGGCGCACTGAATTTGTCTGGGTATGTTGACATTTAAAAAGTGTGATGTATGACATTTATAAAAATGGCTACGATTTTATGAAAATCATCGTTCTGTAAAAAGAGATTTTAGAAAGAAAATTACGTGAATTTTATGGTTTACATAATCGTCCATCTGAAACTGAACTATTGGTCGAATTATTAAAAAGTTCAAGAGACCAGTTCCGTGGAAAATCAAAAAAGTGAAAAATACAGTCGTAATGGTCGTTCACAAGAAAATATTGGTTTGGTTCGTGAAAGTGTTGCTGAAGATCCTGAAATGTCCATTAGACGATGTTAACAACAACTTGGACTTAGTGGATCAACAACATGGCGTATTTTACACAAGGATTTAGCTCTGAAGGCATATAAGTTTCAAATAACATAGAAACTGAAGCCATTAAATCATTTAAAACGTCGTTCATTTTTCAATTTCATCAATCAACAACCAGCTGATTTTTTTCAAAAAATAATGTTTTCCGATGAGGCACATTTTGAACTTGATGGCTATGTGAATAAACAAAATTGGCGTATCTAGGTTGAGGAAAATCCACGAATTATTCATGAGAAACCTATGTATCCTAAACGAGTTACTGTAAGGTTTATAATCCACAATCAATTCCCGTTTTGAAAGATGAAATTCTTCGTGTCATTGGTGAGATAGAGCCTCAATTATGTCAAAATGTCTTTGAAAATTTTAACAAAAGAGTGGACGTCTATGGAGCTGCAAGAGGAGGCCATTTGGCAGATATTATTTTTCGCATATAAATGTCATAACTGATACTTCAATTACCAATAAAAAGTTTTTGAAAGTGAATGCAAATTATGTGTTTTATTCATTCTTTAATAAAAAAAAAGAGAAATTTGAAACGCCTTTATATGCCAGATATGGCATAAATATATGTAAATGCAAAAAAGTTTCCAATTTCTTATATATTTTCGAGCGTTACTATTATACATTTTACGTATAAAAAAGTTCGTAGGTAAAAATTTATTATCCAGTTTACCAGAGAACGTCTTTTTATGAATAATTTTGCTAAATATTATGAAGTAATTCACCATTACGAAGCACCTTTTTTTAATGAATGCATAATGTAAATGTGTGTAATAAATATGTAAATACAATTACAATTACATTGATATATGAGTGCAGTGAAGGTCTTTAACTTCATAATACTTTTAAGCATATTTATTTATGAATAAAAGTTCATAGATATCAGCCTTATTAATATCAATAAAATACCTACAATTTACCTATAAATGAGTTGCTTCTAATCGACAATTTTCTTCAGCAATGCGTTTAAATTTGCCGTTAATTCCTTCCGTGTAACATGTTCACAAGAGTAAACCAATGACATCTCATTCATTATGTAGATTTTCCTTGCCCCACTACTATGTTTTTAACGTAGACGGAAATGACTTGCAACAAACGTCGTCCAAATTTAAAGTCACTGATATGAGATATTTTTGAAATTGCAGCAAAAACAGCGCTAGAAGCAATGGTGTCACTGTTTGCAAATCTGTGAAGACGGGAACAATTCGAATAATATACACATCGTTTGAAAGTTTATTTTCTAAACTTTTCGAATATATGCATTTCAGTTTTATACATTTTTTATACGCCATTATATTCATGAGAGTACAGTCCCTAGGCTGAACATTAGCGCGCCTTAGAAAATTTTTAAATTTTCTTTACTTCAACTAATGCAATTAAAAAAACGCGAATACACCGAAAGACATGGCTACCTAATGTTTATTTAGGATATTCTGTCCATATTTATTTCTAAGAACAAAATTAGGGTTTCCATTAATAGCTTTGTACCCCCGCCTTCGATCCCTTCACTAATCCTCTTATTGTAGGCCAGTTCTTTTAACTCTTTCAGGCTGACCACCAAGCCGTCAGTTATCTAACCACCTATTTAACAGTTCTCGAAACCATTTTTTATGCCATCTAGTGCCAATTTGCTAATCAATTACTTTTTTTAAAGTCGTCGTTGATCGTTTAATGCGAAATGTTTCTTCTTCTTTAAGGCGCGCTGGGTAGATTAACAGATTTATTTGAAAGTGTAGCAATGTGTTGTTTTTCAACGGGACTTTTCCGAATGTAATAAAAAAATGCTCAGACTGTTTATTATTTAACGAATTCGGTGTTACTCTGTGGTATAGTGTCTGTTTAATTATTTTATAACAAAAGTATTATATTACATAATCTATGATAAATAAGGTAAGTAGCACGGTGGTTAGATTACTAACCACCGTGACTATAGTAGGTTTCATATAATATACATATTGATGTTGCATTATAAGGATGCCGCGTGTACTTAATGAACGTGATATAGAAGATATTTTGTTGGATAGTGTACCTTCTAGTTGAATTTGATGGAGCCTGTGGTTGATTAACTTAATCACTGAAGGTTGATATATAACCCCTTTCCACATCAATTTTCGTGTTCTGTATATGTATTTCGACAACTAAGTTGTCATCATCAGCAGACAATTGCAAAGTGTCGCACCTGATAAAACACGGCGAAAAATACCTGTACGAAAACAAACTCCGTACGCGATCTACACCGCTGAGAACCAAGATGTACACAGAATTACAAAAGTTAATGTGGAAAGGGGTTATATACCAACCTTAGTGATTAAGTATACCTTCTGATTGCGAAAGTGTGTGCAGTCTTGAATCGGATGAAGGAGGAAATTATGAGATGCAAACGGACCCGATGGTGCTCGATGACATACCTTCTGGGCTCCAGCTGAATTCTGCCAACCTAAACGCTATTGGAAATGGGTGGCATGTATTGGAATCGGTAGTTTATGCAAGAGAAATATATCACCATTTAAAAAATTGAAAGCCAATATTCAAAACGTGTAGCAAAATGATGGCATGATTTGAGAGTTAATAAGAAC
>JAVIWB010001512.1:0-22673 GCA_031893035.1 Dermolepida albohirtum | reverse complement strand
GTTTTTTATGATATTAAACAATGCCATAGAATTGTGGTCTACGAAAATTCGGTAAAAAAGATATATTATTATTTGTCAACCAGTCTATTATATCTGTTTTCCTCCGGTAGATTCTTTCTGTATTTGTACGAGTATATTATGATAGGGTGCATTATAATTTACAGTAACATGATTCGGGGGAAATTTGAAATTAGCTTCCCTGTAAGCCAACTGTGGCGATATGTTGGTTTTTGTATATATTTTTTGAATTTTCTTAAGAGAACTTCACCATCCCCATTCCTTTTAGTTTGTAAATCAACAGCTTCCCTTAAGATTTTCTTTATAGTAGCTGCACCTTTTATTTTCATTTGGCAAAATTGTCCTAAATTAATTATACACGTCAAAAACAAAATCGTTTCTTTTATTTTTCGTCTCCATCGATTTCTTTTAATGCAAAATTACACTCAAAATGCACGTACACTCACAAAGATACACGCTACATGTTAATCGATTGCAAACCACAGTTTATAAAGGCTAACTACAACCTGCCACGGTGAACGCCGCGCCGATATTGTGTATCCTACTCGGGTGTCGAGTACGGTTTGTTTCAAGAAAGTGACATAGAGGTCTTCTAGGTATTCTGGGTCAACAAACATACTCTGGTACTTATTTTAAGGGCTACAAATAATCTTCCTATACGAATTTGATCAATAAGGTTGATATATAACCCCTTTTCCACAATTAACTATTTGTAAAATTCTGTATACGCATTTCGACAACTAAGTTGTCATCATCAGCAGATAATTTCAAAGTGTCGCACCTGGTAAAACATCGGTGCGGATCGCGTACGGAGTTTATTTTTCGTACAATTTTTTCGCCGTGTTTTACCAGGTGCGACACTTTGAAATTATCTGCTGATGATGACAACTTAGTTGTCGAAATGCGTATACAGAATTTTACAAATAGTTAATTGTGGAAAAGGGGTTATATATCAACCTTATTGATCAAGTCAATCAACCACAGGCTCCATCAAATTCAACTTCCTATACGAAGTGTATAAAGAAACTTATATACCGATGAGCTGACAAGGAAGATTCCCCCATTCGAAAATTTAAAAAAATAAACTTTGTGGGAAAATAGTCTACCCTAGGACGTGCTCAAAACAATGGCTTTTCATATCGGAAAACGTTTTAAAGAGCAAAAACGCCCTCTCAATATGCACCTCAGTAATAAAAATTTAAATTATTAAAGCGTACACTATGTGCACTGACGTACTATACTCTTGACGTATAATGTTTATATATAACCATAACATCCCTTATATATAATAGTAAACATTTAAATGATGTTATAGTATACTTTGCTTATTTCACAATTGTGCCAAAATCTTTGTAGCAAGCTTTATGAATATCATTCATTTGTTAATGTTGATTTGTAATTTCTCTGGAAATGAACGAATCATTCCAAATTGTCAAGATAAAGCTACACTACATGCAAATTGATAACCAGAAGCATGGAAGATTACAAATTTTGAAATGCAAATTAATTTTTACTAGAAAGACCGAAACACCAGAAAAAGAGAAATATGTTATGTGTTTATTATAGATAAAGATACACCAAGTGTTACTTTTAACTACAAACAAAATTCTGTTAATTTCTAGAAAAGTGCGAGGAAATATCATCTATCTCTATCTATCATGCAAAGGAAATATAGTAAGATTCGATCAATCTCGTAACTTTATAGATGGAAAAATCGTCACAACAAGGAAGGACTCGAAAAGTCTATGGAATTTGTAGCAATCGTCCACGATATGGATCGTACACATACATAGAGCCTCTGACGAAGTTCATCTTGAAGATCTCGAAGCAGTAAAAATGTGGATACTGGATTTCATGAGAATCTACAGAATAGTTTCTGGAAAAATAATAAACTTATATATTCCACATAATTTAATAAATGAAATTAAACCACGTGTAGAACGTTGTGGCTAGTAAAAAACACATACAATGCGAATGAAAAAATATACACAGTTCTATCAATAATTTGTGGGCGTAAAATTTGCGTTTCCTTTATATATTATTTTGAAACAAGACAAACACTTGCCCCATAATTCAAGGTACTTAATTTCACCCTTCAAATCACCATAAAAGCACCGTCATCTGAAAAACTGACATTCTAGTTATTCACAAATTGATTTCAGATGTACTTTTACAAGACAACAATATTCGAAATAAAAGGTTTAGCCTAATCAAGAAAAAGTATTTAAATATTTTCAGTTACCAAAAAAATTACCGAGATTATCTAACCTCTGAATGTATATTTGTATGATTTCCAAGTTAAGTAGGGTTTTGCAAAAGGCATTTTCCAGTCAAATAATACTTACAAATTACAATGAAAATTTGCATGTATAGAAAGAAATTTATTAAAATTATTATCACTTATTTATATCCAACTTCCGGCCGTACGATATATCAAATTTTTGGCATAAAAGATACATCGGTGACAAATCAAACCAGTTAGAATATCGAGTAGTTTTCATATTTGCAAAGCAAAGCCTATATGTACTTATATTCTCTCTAATGCAAGTTGTACCCTATACATATTTTCCTTGAATAATTTAATTTGTTTTAAATAAAATATTAATATATACAAATGTATGTGGAAATGATTTATGTATTATGATCATACATGAGTAGAACATAAATAAATATGCCCATTCAGATTGTGTCCATGTGATGGAAACTAGAGCTAAATCCGTACTATATTATGGGTGATCCACCTCAGAAAAGTTACAAGTGTGGAGGATAAATTAGACTGTAGCTATCTTGTGAACTTGCGGCTTATCATAAATGATTTATTTGTCACGTACACTGCAATAATTTGTTCATGCATAGTTTCAGAATTCCCTTCCTTTGATAAAAAATTGATGACACTGCTTTATTTTAGTTTCACAAAGCTCATTTTCTCTTGCAAAACACTTTATAAAGCGCAAAATAATGAACGAATTGAAGTAATGTTTGATACATAAGTACGAAAACGTTGTCGCTATTATAAGTTACTAGATAACATACAATTAGTTGTTCCGATTAGGACTACGTGGATTTACTTGTAATTCCTCTCGTATACAGTTGGTACGTGTACTTGTAAACATAGTGCTCTCTTTATATTATTTTGTTAACATAAGTTTACTTGTTTAAAAAAAAAATTATTTTGCACAATTTTAAACGTTCATTCATATTGTGTGATCAAAATTTTAGAATAAGTTTAAAGTGTGATAAGGTGGAGGTAAATTTTCAATTTTTGAATTAAAAAGTGAAACAAGTTTCACATATCTCATAGAGTCAGAAAACTGACCTTGACGGAAGAAACCGTATGTACATTCTCCCACTATTAAAGATGCTAGGCCTAATTAAAGGAGCGAAGCTATATAACGTACTCTGATGAAACACGAGGACCACAATAAATCTGGAAAGGCCACAGTGCTATAGACTCTCCTTAAGAAATCTAATTTACTCTATTCTAATCTCATAATTATATATATATATATATATATATATATATATATATAATGTAAACTAGTTTACAGTATACAACCGTTTACTTTAATCTAGATTTGTATGACTTACTGTTAGTCACCGCTTGAATAATTAACAAAATTCTTCAATTTGCACACCATAATATTTAAAATATACTTATAGGCATTTTCTTAATTATCCAAGCGGCGCGTAATATATACATATATATATATATATATATATATATAAAGGGTGTTTCAAATTTCGCGTTTTCTTTCAAAGAATAAATAAAACACATAATTTGCATTCACTTTCAAAAACTTTTTATTGGTAATTGAAGTATCAGTTATGACATTTATGTGTTAAAATTTTCAATGACATTTTGACATAATTGAGACTCTATCTCACCAATGACACGAATAATTTCGTCATTCAAAGCAGGAGTTGATGAGGAATAGTCTAACGGTGTCAAATAACATGATCTTGGTGGCCAATTAACATTACCGTTTCTTGAGATTACACGTCCAGGAAATTTTTCTCTCAATAAATCAATTATTCATGTGCAAAGTGAGGTGTAGCGCTATCCTGTTGAAACCACATATTCTCTAGACCAATATACATTAATTCAAGCCACAAAAATTCGGTTATTATCTGACGATATCGATCACCATTGACAGTTACAGCTTCACCAACAGCATTTTCAAAGAAGTAAAGTCCAATTACACTACCTGACCATAATGCACATCAAACAGTAACTCGTTTAGGATGCATAGACTTCTCATGAATAATTCGTGGATTTTAATCACGCCAGATACGGCAATTTTGTTTATTAACATAGCCACCAAGTTCAAAATGTGTCTCATCGGAAAACATTATTTTTTGAGAAAAATCAGCAGGTCGTTCATTGATGAAATTGACAAATGAACGACGTTTTAAATGATCTAATGGCTTTAGTTCCTATGTTATTTGAACCTTATATGTCCTCAGGGCTAGATCCTTCTGTAAAATACGCCATGTTGTTGATCCACTAAGTCCGAGTTGTTGTGAACGTCGTCTAATGGACATTTCAGGATCTTCAGGAACACTTTCACGAACCAAACCAATATTTTCTTGTGAACGATCACTACGACTATTTTTCACTTTTTTGATCATCCACGGAACCGGTCTCTTGAAATTTTTTAATAATTCGACCAATAGTGCTTTCAGATGAACGATTATGTAAACCATAAAATTCACGTAATTTTCTAAAAACTCTTTTCACAGAACGCTGATTTTCATAAAATAATTCAACAATTTGAACGCGTTGTTGTACCGTGTACGAAGCCATTTTTATAAATGTCATACATCACACTTTTTAAATGCCCACATACCCAGACAAATTCAGTGCGCCATCTATATTTTATTTATTCTTAAAAAAACCGCGGAATTTGAAACACCCTTTATATATACCGTGCATTCATTTTACCTCGCTACAAAAACTGTACCACATTATATTCGGGTTTAGCTGCCGAATACCGATCAGAATGTAAAGTGGTGGGCGCGAGTCATTCGAACCATGACTACTAATTTGAATGTAGGCGACACGAACAACTGCTTAAACTGTAATCTGTAGTCAGTCGTTATTGTGATTCGACTGACTCGCGCCCCACCACTTTACATTCTGCTCGGCATTCGGTATCTAGACCCGAATATAATATGATACGGTGTTTGTAGCATTTTAATATGAAAGCACGGTATATATATATATATATATATATATAATATAAATATTTTTAATTACAATATATATGTATATATATATATATTGTAATTAAAAATATTTGATGTGAATGTTAACATTGCTACTTATTGGTAATTATGTCGTACATTGGCTGCTAAATCTAAATAAAAATATTTTTTTATTAAGGAACCTTTATGTTTGTTTAATTTTAATATTGTATTTTGGTGAAACTCTTGTCTGTATCAATAAATAAAATTCTTTATACTTATTTTTTCATTGTTTAAATTTAAGAGAACTCTCGTACTTATGAAATTCTGCACCACTTTTGTTGGATATGATATTTCCATGTAATATGGAAATTAAAATTATAGCATATGTTACTTTATTAAAGGCTTCAATTATTATTAGGCCAATCTTTCACTTATAAAAATTATATGCTGTAATTCACTGATTATTTAATAGTCTAGTATAACTAAATTTTGTTGACCCATCTGCAATTATTTTTATATTTTCTTAGAAAATAAATTATATTGTATATTAAATTCCTGTTTTATAAACTTTTAATTCATGTTGTATCTTTTCTTATAATTGAAATAACTGAAAAATAGTTAACTTTTAACAAAATCTAGTAGAGAATTTCATGGGTTCTGGTGAAGCCACCGATAAGATGATTTACTGACGTCACTCGCTGACGTCATATGACGTAGGTTGCTATCGTCACTGGATGATGTTACATGACGCCACTTGTTGACGTCACATGACGTAACTCGCTGACATCACCCCAATGTTATACACGAGGCGCGGTCAAAAATTGTAATTAAATTAAATATATGAGGTTCGCTAAAAAAATTTTAAAAACAAGATGAAGCCTAAGGGCATTACATTTAAAAATCAAGATGGAGCTACTGTCGCTTAATAAATTTTAATACTGGAACCCCTGACGAACCGTCCTGGCGCCTCCGCAATGCTCCACGCAATGAATCACTCTTACCCTCCTGCAACCCCCCATATTAGCCACAAGGACATTAATTTAACTTTAAAAATAAAGATAACGCCTAACGAACGACATTAATATAAATTCAAGATGTAGGTTAATAAAATTTAATATTACTGACTGTATATTAAATTTATAATTAAATAATATTACTCAATAAAAGTCGAATTTAGAATAATATATTTACTTTTTTAAATTGTTTGTATATAATAATCCTATATAATATTTACAATTAAAATAGATGTATGACAACAATTCAATCTCATTACTTCTAAATCAAATTGTAAAGTGTTGTACTTTTAAATAGAGAAGGACGACCATCAGTTTCCAATATTATTTTATAATGTCATATTATGTTATTATAGTTGCTTTTCGAAATACAATATTAACATTTCTTTCTGAACAAGCACTATTTGATCGTCTATGATAAAAACAAGCCCCTAATTTGGACACTTACCTAGTACGCCACAGAGGCAAAATCACAAAATAATTACAAAAATAGCGTATGCAAGTTGATAAAATTCAGTTTCCCAGAAATTACCATAATTGTTAATTAAATGTTTAAAGAAATGACAAAATAAAATTTGACAGTGGTGCTAATAGTAAGTGTTAAATGAATTAAAAGGAACTTATAAAACTGGCTGTAGATAACTAATTATTGTTAATTAGCAAAGGAACTGATCACTTGAAACTAACTGAGATAAACGTTATGTGAATTAAAAGGATCTCAACTGAGAGCTAACGGTTTACTGTTAATTAGCAAAGAAAGAGATAAATTAAAACTAACTGTGAGGCAAAAGTTAAATGAAGTAAAAGGGATTTATATTAGTCACCAGGGCTAACGGTTTACTGTTAATTAGTAAAGAAATTTGATGAAACTAAACTATCTATCGTTACCACAGTCGCGCTTAGTACTATAAATTTTTAACAAACAATATCTAACAAATAGAACGACAAAGTTGTACGAACGGTTTCTTTTTACAGGTTCAAAATTCCAGTACCTCGATGATTCCGGTACAACAATTACCACCTGAACTGGATATTCGAGCTCGGTTTACGATTCACCTTATGTTCACAAATGCCTCGTTCAGGTAATTTGAACTAATTATAGGATTATTCCAGGGACGCACATCAAAAAGAAAATAGGATAAAAACCCCGAAGTTAACGTAGAACGAAATAAATGAAGTTAGGCCACTATGAAATACAAGTTTCAGCAAACAAACTTCTAGTTGGTGTTGAGGGTAACAAGAACGATATTCAAAAGCGTTTCTCCGATAAGCACACCAAGATAATTCCTATTTTAAATCCATACACCATGTGATAATGAGGCGTCTAAAGAATCTCTCTAATCATCTAATCGGAAAGTCGATAGACTTTTGTAGCCACCTTACTCAGATCCAACATCAGTTGATTGGGAAGTTAATTAACTCGTCCCATAAAATACACCTGACTATTCAAAATTGAACCATAAAATTGGCGTGACAGAACTACTTTACTTGTTTAAATCGAATGTCAAAGAAAATGGAATAGAATGTGACATCTCTGACAGACGATTTCGTATAAGTAAAAAAACGTTTTTGAATTCATGGTCAGATAATTACGAAACCAACAGGAATAAGTTGAATCAATACGGAAACAATAATTTTAAGGTCTTATTAATTAAATCTCATTAAACAGAAACTGCAATGTTTAAATCTGCAATTTAATAACTGAAAATCGATGGTATCGATTTCTAATTACGGCGGATAGGAACGAGAGGGCGTTAAATATATAAAATAGCAATTTAACAATTATACAAATTACAAACATATGCAGGCAGATTTTTTATGCAAGTAACATCTTAGGTAGATTTTTCTCATACCCAGTTTTCGTAGATTAGCACGACACGTACTTAAGGTTTATTCCCCCGCATCTCATAAGTATTCATAGCGTACATTGACTGTTTAATCTCACTTATTTTAAGTATTCTAATAATTCACCAGCTGTTCCATTTAAATCTGTGTAATTTATTTTAATTTATTATTTATTAATAAACTGTTATGTGTCCGTAACACATTAATTAAATTTAGTTTTATATTATCATATTTTCTCTATAATCATTAATTTTGATAATATTAAACCGGATCTTATCTTTTCTTTTGTGTTGATCAATAAGGTTGATATATAACCCCTTTCCACAATTAACTATTTGTAAATTCTGTATACGCATTTCGACAACCAAGTTGTCATCATCAGCAGATAATTTCAAAGTGTCGCACCTGGTAAAACACGGCGAAAAAATTGTACGAAAAACAAACTCCGTACGCGATCCACACCGTTCAAAACCAAGATGTGCACTGTGTCTGTTTCACAAGATTTTTAAAAATTACTTTTACTTAAACTAACATGCACTACATTGAAAAAGGTTATTATGGTCAAGCAAGTGTCTGTGTGATTTATGTGTGTTTTATGATATTGTTCCTCCTGTCTTTCAGTAGAGAGAAAAGAGGGGTTTGTAAGGGCCCGGCGTCATTATAGTTCACCACATGGCTTAAATTCTTTAAGATGTGCATGCTTTCATACGCGTCCAGTTCGCAATAATTGTACACGTTCTTTATCAAATGTAAACAATCCATATTAACACTGTGGTTATTTTCTAATACATGTCTCGCTATACCCGATTTTTCCGGTCGGTTGAATTTTATGTGCGAAAGGTGTTCTTTATACCTGGTTTCGATCGATCTTTTAGTTTGGCCGATGTATTGTCTATTGCACTCTAAACATTCAATTCGGAATGTTTAGAGTGCAAACTGCGAACTGGACGCGTATGAAAGCATGCACATCTTAAAGAATTTAAGCCATGTGGTGAACTATAATGACGCCGGGCCCTTACAAACCCCTCTTTTCTCTCTACTGAAAGACAGGAGGAACAATATCATAAAACACACATAAATCACACAGACACTTGCTTGACCATAATAACCTTTTTCAATGTAGTGCATGTTAGTTTAAGTAAAAGTAATTTTTAAAAATCTTGTGAAACAGACACAGTGCACATCTTGGTTTTGAACGGTGTGGATCGCGTACGGAGTTTGTTTTTCGTACAATTTTTTCGCCGTGTTTTACCAGGTGCGACACTTTGAAATTATCTGCTGATGATGACAACTTGGTTGTCGAAATGCGTATACAGAATTTACAAATAGTTAATTGTGGAAAGGGGTTACATATCAACCTTATTGATCAAGTCAATCAACCACAGGCTCCATCAAATTCAACTTTTCTTTTGTGGTTATTAATATTTTTTATTATCTCCTAATTAGTTTCCCGTTTGGATTGGTTATTTCTAAATCTGTAAAAGCCGTATTTTGCCAAACGCATTTTTGTTCGTACCATGTATGCGATGTCAAAATCATATCTCGCATTTCTTTTGTCGTACGCTTTTTATAAGTTGTCTGTGTTCATCTATACTACTCATGTCTTGTATATCATCTCTTGGCCTGCATCGCGATGGATGTAATTTAGAAATATCTAAGTATAAATACTTATAATTTACTCTAATAACCTTAATTTAGTTAAATTAGTTTTTTCCCCGAGTTAACTATAATCAATGCAGTTTGAGGATACTTGTTATTACAAATGTTTCCTCGACTTATTCTCTTTTGTTATCTTAATAAATTTAGCAATTATTCTTTCATTATAACTTTAAAGTTTAATTTTGTTTTATCAACTTATTACATGCACAATTTATCTTGTGTTCATATTTTTGTATATTGTAGAATTGCAATATTTTGAGAATAAGTATTTAAACAAATTTTGTTTAATTATTCTTTATTATTCTTATCATTCTCTCGTATTTTTTATTTTATAATCAATATTATTGAAGGATTATAGATCTCTTAGATGTTTAATTTTTATTTTGATTGTCATATTTGTGTTATTATTGTCATAATATCTATTTGAAATTATTACTAGCACTTTGTAATTACTTGCCATAGTATTGAGTCTGAGTCTGGTCTCCTTTCTGCGTCATTTTTTCTCTGACGACTCCATGATAATAGCAGCAGTTGTATTGTTTTCTCTATCAGTTACTAATGTCTTACAGTTAAGGAGCCTGCCATCATTCACGCCATTAAAAGTTCAATTTGAAGGCAGACTGCAGAATAATTTAAGTAAAAAAATTTCTTAGCAACGATTATGCTGGAAAATACTATGCCGGTCAATTAATTTATCGACTTATTGTTGGATTGTGTCAGATAAGTTGATAAACTGCGAACACGTGGTCAAAATTCCATGTTGAATTAAGCATTGGCATCTTACTGGAAGGACGATTAATTCTATTTAATTAACTCCAAGAGTAAGGTATGTAATATGTAAACTTTGTTTTACATAGTGGCCTAACTTTTCTCTTTGTTATTTTTGTATATTGACTCTAGGATTCTTTTTTTCCTTCTTTATATTTAGTTGCACTTTAATTACTTAATGGACTTGATTCGTGTCTTTATGAAGATCCTGCTTCCATCTGATAAAAAAGATGGAGCTTCACCTGCTTGCTTAAGGTTCAAACGAAGCCGTAGGACACTTGCGTCACTTATAAGATAGAGGACTATAATTTAGCCTGGAATCAAGTACTTTTCGGAATTATATCATTTTAATACTTTATCGCTATTTGTATTCGATTCATATGATTATGGAGTAAAATATTTAACTTATATATTATATCGTTCAGTCTCATTACAGAATCATTTAAGAGCAGTTAGATCCTGGTTTGTTACATTTATGTTACAGTGTTTAAATTGTTGACTGGCTGGTTAAATAGGTGGTTATACAACCATTCGTTTAAACATTACACTGATTTAATAGATTTAACTAGGTTATTGACTCGTTAGACAGCATTCATTATCAAAGTTGCACTTATCCGCTCTGATTTAATTAATCAAAAGTTTGTTAATGAACTGTTCTTTACTTAAATATTATTTATAAAATTTGATAATTTTAATTTAGTCGATAATTCTAATTTATTTGATAGTAATTTGTTCATTATTTAAATATTACCTTCACAAATTTGTTAGCTACGATTTAATTAATTAAGGGCTTTTTATGTAAATTGTTCATGATTCATTAATCAAATATTACATTTATGTATTAGATAGCTCTAACTTAACTAAGGTCTCGTTAGACGGTTGCCATTGTTGATCATTTTGCTAGCTGACTATTAATTAGTAAACCGTCAGCTAAGTATAGTTTTTTTCCTTTCACACAATCTTTTGATTTTCATTGACCACAAACAACTATACGCCATATAGTCAATTATTAATGTAATTATTGATTTAGTAGTGAACTGAAAATTATTTTCTTATGTGGTTATACTTTTATTGTTTCTGTTTTTATTGTTTGGAAGTGCTCGTTGAGTAGCGCATATATAAATGAATATTTTTGTACGATTAGTGTACACCAGCTAGACGTATAGGTGGGGATGAGTAGTTGAAAATTCAAAGTGTAACATAGACGTTTCTTTTCTTTTAAATATCTACCTAGTCGATATTTTAAAATTCAGTGTATTGTAAAATATTAAATCAAATACAATATTGAATAAACATTACCTTTCTCTCTCATCCAACACAAGAATGTATTGAACGACAAAGCGAGAACGCGTCTATCTCGTTGGTCGAGACCAAGTTCCCAGAGCGAGATAGACGCGTTCTCGCTTTGTCGTTCAATACATTCTTGTGTTGGACGAGGGAGGGAGGCAAAGTTTATTCATTATTTTTCTGTATCGAAAGGATACAATAAGCTCTACTAAGGAATCGTTCGTTAATAACACAAGTCTACCTGACGATGAGTGAATTCTCGGAAACATATGTACTAGACAGGGTTGAATGCTAAAAGGAATCATTCTGATGTTAATATTAGAATGATTCCTTTTAACATTCAAACACAATATACTTGTAATAGTGCTTAACTTTTCTTTGTTGGTTATTTTACTGACCCTATTTTTGCTTCAGTATTAAATTAAGGCTTTCAAGATAACAATACTGTAGTACAAAGGAATCGTTCAAGGTGAGAATATGGACTGAACGTTACAGACGTTACAGACATTTTTATCCAGAAGGTTCTAACGAAAGTCGCTTGTAGTTTTTTGTACAGCCATCTGACATTAGTAATTTTATTTGCCAAATTTCTTATTGTTTGAAGCGTTAACAATTTGAACTTCCCGTCATTTACTGGGGAAAGTAGTTGGCAGTGATAGAAAGAGACGGGAGGAAGAACTAAGTAGTGCGATTGAAACCATGAATTTGAAAATTTTATTAATAGTGAAAATATAGCCATTCAAGGACAAATTCAAACTACTGTTCAAAACCCTGATTTAAATACAACGAATGCAATAGGTGATTGTCTCTTTATTTAGAAAAACTTAAATAATTGACAACAATTGTCCTAGAATCCAGTGCTCCACCTCTGGCACTACACCGGATGTAACCTAACCTTAATCTTTACTTACTACAAAGCTAACTCTTTAAATCTTAACTAGTCTTACCTAAATCTCTAAATGGGGTCTAATCCCCGTTCTGCTCAAATATTATTCACAATTCTACTCCTACCCTATGGAAGTAGTCTACTCCTTATAAACTTCATTCACTAAAATGTCCAATATTTATTGATACACATTCCTTCAGATCGAGAGGGTTGGCCTTCCTTTACCCGGTGGAATCTTTTCATTGCCTTTTGGGATTTTGGGCTACTGTAACAACAGAGAATCCGGTAGTTTCTCTACTCAATACGTTTACTCGGACATTCATTCCGTAGATCTACAAACGCTCACCTTGTATACGTCGCGCAAGTGTTTGAGTGTATTTGTGCAGTATGTATCCGTATTGTAGATGTGCGTGCGTGCGCGCGTGTGTGTGAGCGCGCGTGTGTGCGTGTGTGTGTGGGCATCTCTTTCAATCGTCCATGCTCGTCCAAAAAAAAGGTAAAAAGAACTACACTTAACTTATTCCACTTTGTCCATGGTTGATCATCGTTGTCTTCCTTGCCCATGTGTGTTGGTGTGACTTCAAGCACACCTTTCTGTGCATATTGTGTGCTGGCGTGCTCGTGATGTGAGATCTCGCCGCCATCGCTCTTCCAGTTAGAATTCCGAATCCTCTATGCAACTTCTTTCGTACTCGTCGTTCGAATCTTTCCAGTAACTGTGGCTTTGTATCCGTGCGGGCAAGCGTATGTATTGTTTGCATGCCCGTGTTTTAGTGTAAGTACGGACGCGCTTCTGTGTGTATCCTTGGTTCCGGAGAACCACCCGAGACGCCTTAGAAGATAAGCTCGTTCAACCACCTCGTGTTCGCGAACTCACTATCACTTTATTTTCTTCCAACGGTGGTCATGCTTAAGCCGCTGAAGTTTTTCAGCCGCGATGCTGAAAAATCGCCATAATCCTTCCTGTTCTTCATCCTTTATATCTTCGGCACGAAGCGGCCATTTGTGACCGGCCACAGTAGCGACCCTCGCTGTGGCGCTAGCCTTCGGTGTCTGGGCACTCGAAGAGGACGTGTTCCCCCGAATCGATCGCACTACAATGACAATTTGGGTTGTCTCTCTTTCCGATCTTGTGCAGGTACGCTTTGAAATTCCCGTGTCCGGTTATCAGCTGCACTGCCTGGTACGACAAGGCGACCTTCATTTCTTTAAACTTCTCCACGCTCGCTATAAATCTCTTGGTCCAGCGTCCGTTCTCTGCGTCCTTCCATCTTCGTTGCCATTCGTTCTTTACCGTGTTTTCCGATGCGAGCCCGTATGAAATGTCCACATTCTGCGCAGCAGCTCCCTCCTTAGCGATCTCGTCTGCTCTTTCATTCCCTGCAGTTTCTACATGCGCGCGTGTCCATTTGAGCTCCACGTTCCCATCCCATATCATCTTCCATGTTTCTAATAACAATTCTGTAGGTTTCCGCATACTCTTTAACACCTGCAGAGCAGACAGGCTGTCCGTAAACAATGTTGCCTGCCCTATTTTCATTTCCTTGTAATATTTTATTGCTGCGTTTATGGCTACTAGTTTTGTCTGGTAATTGTCGCAAATATTGGCTGGCTTGATTTCTTTATTATAAATCCCCTCGTCGCCAGCATATACAACGAACGCCGTGCCCGTGCCTTCTTCACTCCTGGATCCATCGGTGTAGATACTTATTCTCGTCTTCTCCCGCACATCCTCATCCCGCTAGAAATCGACCCTGCCCATTTCCGTAGGATGTATCTCCGTCTTTATTCGTTCGCTGCTCTCAACATCTTCTGAGTTAATATTCAATCCTGTACATTGTTCGAATTTCTACCTGTCCAGTTTAACTGCGTCTCTTCTTTTGGTGAGTTCACTTGCTCGTATATCCGCGGACAACAATCCCGCGATTTTAATCTCGCCCTCCACCGACTTGGTCGCGTACGCCCTTGCAGCCCTGATTGCAGAAATCCTCTGCGCTCCTATTATTTTCTTCGTCTCCTTGACTTTTAAAGAATCAGCCCATACCAGTGCTGCATACAGCATTGCTGGTTCTATCGCGCCCTTACAAATTGTCACTGCCGCTGAGGCCCCAGGTCATCTTTGTGGCCGCGCCTATCTTATTGGCCATTTCTCTCGCTTTATTTGTTGCATATTGGACGTGCTCCTTGAAGTTTAATTTTTCATCCACTATTACGCCTAAGTATTTAATATTTTCTTTACAATAAATGGTCGCGCTCCCCAATTTAAACGTTGGTCGCTGTTAGCCCGGTTTTCCGAGAAATAAACCACGTTAACGTTAATTTATTGGCCTCGCTCCATTCTAAGATTCGCGCTAGTGCCTCGTTCGTGTTGCTTTTAAGTATTTTCTATTGTCGCGCCCTAACTAACAAAATCGTGTCGTCCGCGAAAGCTATGATCTGACATCCCTCTGGTAATGCTATTCCGAATATACTATCATAGGGAATATTCCAGCATCCAAGGCCGGATCGCGATCTTTGAGGACATCCTCAAATAACCTCTCTTGTTAGTCTTAATCTCGATTCCTCTATAATAATATAATAGATAATGATTGCAATTAAGGCCTTAATTTTTTAGAATGCAACAATGATATACATGCTTAATATGCAGCAAACGCAACGACCAAGCATAAATTTTTGCTCAACGCCCGATTTAAATAAAGTGTAGGAAAATTTTCTGGAGTAAATAGACTGGCAGAAGCACGTCAATGATTGCAACAATTCGAAACTAACATTGGTCATGGCCATATACATTTATTTTTGTGATAGCCCAAAGTAATTCAACAAGTGCAGCAAAACATTGGTATATAGAACGTATAGAAGAATTCTCTTGGAACAATTTTAAAACTCCATTTAAAAATAGTTTTTTTTTCAAAGAAATAAAACAGATTTATCTAAGAAAATGGTTTATAGAGTCCAGTGTTATAAACAGAATTTGAGTTATTATCATGAAGAAATGTTATTATGCAGAGAATTAGAGTTAAACTTTGTAGAAACTAGGGAGCAAGTAACTATAAGTTTATGGTCGAGGGAGCTAAGTAATTATATTTGATCGAAATCACATTCAAATGAAGATGAATTATACCAGGATATAGTGATGTATGCAAGAATAATAGGCGAACGCAAAGATTAGAAGAAAGAAATTATTTGCATAAATATGAAGACACTGACAGAAGAAAGGAGTATAGGGTAATGTCTATGCAAACAGATAATAGGAAAACAAAATCTGAGAATAAAGACAATGAATTGAGAAAAAAATACTATAAATATGGAGATCACGGGCATATATTAAGAAACTGTGCTGTGAAAGAAATTAAATGCTTTTACTGAAAATAACGTGGGCACAATATAAATGATTGTTCTGGAAAAGGTAAACCAAAATGTTATACTTGTAAAAAAGAAAGACGTTTAACTCGAGAATGTTCAATAACATCCGGGGAAACAAATTAAAGTATAGATTGTGAGAAATATAGATGTAAGCAAGTTTATTTACGTAAAACATGTTCTAATTAATGGAGTGAAATTACATGGGTTCATCGATACAGGTAATGGAGTATGCTTAATCAAAGAACAAGGAGTGATCAAATGTAATTTAGTATTATAATTATCCCTGACTGTTAGAAATTATTCGGTTATGGTAGTGGGAAGCGTGTAATAAGTTTAGGATCAACTAATGCAAGAATTCAAATAGATGATGTGGAGAATGTTGACTTTATTGTTGTCAAAATTGAAATTCAAGGTGTAGTTATTATAGTGGTGTGAACATTTATTGATAGAGAAGTAGCGAATTTTGCGAAACTTTACGATAAAATCGTTTTTATTTACAATAGTGAATACATATTTTGAGAAATGGCATTAAACGACTATACGCGCGAAACTAAATTAATTACAAAACAGACAAATCTACTATACACCATCAGTAATTTAATTAAAGTGTAGAACGAGAACAAAATTGTGTTAGCACCAATTGCAAAAAATAATACTATACTATAATAATAATGGCATTTTCTAACAAAAGACAAATGTCTGTTGAAACGATAAACCATTCAAAAAAACTTGTGCCTGCATAAATAGCTATGAATATGATAAATAATACAGATATTTAACCAAAAGTGAAAAGTGCCAATTATTAAATATGTCAAACAAAAATAGAGACTACTTTACAGTAAAATTGAAATAAATAGGGTGTACAGATTTAGTGAAAATGGACATGGTGAACAATAATCAAGCAGTCTAATTAAAACCTTATAAATTTAGTGGAAAAGAGACAAAAATAGCGGACGATAGTGTGAATGAATGGAAGTACCAAGGATTTGTGACAGAAAGGAACTCTTCTGAACTATCATGTGTATTGTTTGTAATAATTATAATAATAATAATAATGACCTTTATTTCCAACAGGCTAGTAGACCAATAACAGGAAAATGCAAAATTATAAAGTTTGGACATGTGTGCAATAGATATAATAAAAATAAATGCTAAATCAAAGTAAAGTATATAAGTAAAATAACTGAAACAAAAATGATTACAAATACATATATAGTGTGCATGCTAGACAAACAAGTCAACAAATTCATTGGCACATCTGCTCAAAACGTAGATCGGCGTCCTCCTTAGAGCATTAGTCCGTGCCCTTGGCGTCACAAAGGACACGTTACACCTAGAGTTCAGACGAGGCACCAAAAAACGCAAACGGTGCAGTAGTGAAGGGCATTCAACACTCTTGCCGAGTAAGCCACGCAACATTCTATCACAAAGTTCCGTCTTCCTGACATGTAACGAGGCTATATTATGCTCAATAAGCAACTCCCCCTGCGACAGCCCCTCATCGGGTAAGCACCACTAATCTTGAAGGTAAGGAATTTCAGAAACTTTCAATGAACACGCTCCAACTTCAAGCACTCACAAGCATATATCGGAGACCAGACCAGTGACGCATACACCAGTTTCTTCATAACTTAAGCGTAGTATATGGTCTTCAGTACAACTGAGTCACAGAAACATTTGGAGATGCGGAATACAAACCCCAGCGATTTGCAGGCCTCCGAGAGCATACTAGTGATCTGCGGTCGAAAGGTGAGACAAGAGTCAAAAATTACTTCAAGATCCCTAAACTCTCTCACCCTCCCCAAACTAACATCCCCGATGTGGTACACGGATTCGATACGCAAAGTAGACCGTGAGAAGGTCATGGTATGGCATTTGTAAATATTTAATCTCAATCCAAACCGTCTACACCACCCCTCCAGGAAGTCCAAATTTCGCTGCAGGCCACCAACATCCTCAGGGGAACGAATTTCAGAAAAAATCTTTATGTCGTCTGCATAGGCAAGCACCGGACAATCAATATGACGAAGAAGGTCATTTATAAATAGTATAAACAGCATAGGATCCAAATTGGATCCCTGCGGCATGCAGACGTCAAAAAGAAGTCATAGGAGGAATAGCCATTGTACGTCTTGTAACAGCGTCTCTCGATTAGGTAAGATCGTAATAGGTCAGTTGAAGCGGGAACCAAACCAAAGGAGGCCAGTTTATGGAACAATACTGGTGGTTTATAGTATCCAAGGCCTTTGAAAGATCTGTACCCACATACTGTGCAAGAGTTGCCAGATTGGTAACCGTGGATCAACAAAGCCATGTTGATGAGGAGATATTAATGAACGCGTGCTACTGAAGAGCTTGGAGTGGAGAACCTTTTCGAGTACCTTAGCAAAGTTGGAGATGATGGATGTAGGTCTGTAGTTGATAATTACAGTACGGTCTCTTTTCTTATGCATAGGGACAATTCTAGTAGTTTTCCACCTGCTTGGAAAAGTGCTGGTTGATACGGAAAGATTGACAATAATCTTTAATGGGTAAGCAAAGACAGCCCCGCAGTCCAGCACCAAGAAAGCAGGAATTGAGTCATCATCTGCAGAAAACTTGTCCAGAAACGAGCCCATTACACCCATCAGCTCCTCCTCAGTTGTCAGTAAGAAGGAGTGAGGCAAGGAACCAGTATATGAATCACCATGCATTAAATCCAATGGGGATGATAATGAAGAAGCGAAAACATCTGCAAAGGTATTTACAATTTGGTCCGGGTCAACGAAGGTGTTCCCATTATTATCAGAGAACCTGCTCGGTATCCTGGAATAACGCCTCCTCGATCGCCAGAAATTCCAAAGATTAGAGATATCAAACTTCAGTGAATGTTGAACCACAGTTAGATGCGAAACATAGCTGTCTTTTATCAGTCTTTTAATGCGGGCCCGCATACGCTTAAAATGATTGTAGAAATACAGATTACGTGTTTTTAACCATTTTTATGATAATAAAATTTGTTTTTAATGAGAATGATGATCTCGGAGGAAAACCAAGGAGGATATCTATAATTACGTTTCCTTGTGTAAGGCACAAACATATCCAGAACCGAGTACAAAACATCATAACAGTCAGCCAAAGCATCATTTATATTATCATGGCCCTCCAAGAAAGACCAGTCGACTCCCAACAAACAATCATATAAAGCACGATAATCAGCCTTCCCAAAGTTATACCTAACATTACTCGCCGAAGGAAAACTTCCTGCCGAAGGGGCATACAGCGAGTGAAAAAGTATCTTCAGGCTGGAGTGGTGCGGGTCCTCATCTACAACCGGGCAGTCAGACCGCTGAATAAGACACGGGGAGACAATATTAGAAAAAGCCAAATCAAGTCTCTTGCCATTCACAATAAGTACGATATTCAATTGCTTGACATCAAGGATGTCAATAAAGTTTTTTAATTTAAGCGTCCTATTACACTGATGATCATCACCAAGACAGAAATTAGGTAGGTTAAAGTCCCCTATTAGAATAATCAAGTTATCCAGCAACAAAATCTCTAAAGCAGAAGTGAAAAACTCCAATTCCTCAGATGAGGCATCAGAAGCTCCAGCCACAAAACATCTACATACCAATAAATCAACAAGTGGAACCAACATATTAATATGGGTCGTATCAATGATGCAAAAAGGCACGTCGTGCCTAATCGACAACAAGACACCCCTACTCCTAGTGCGATTAAGTTTGCCAAAGTCTCTATCCTTGCGAACAACATTATAGTAATTTGTAAAGAGTTCACTGTTTAACACAGAGTCATTCAGCCATGTTTCAGTGAGTAATACTAGATCACTAGACAGATCAATTAATTCTTATAGAAAGCATGGGTCTTGGAGTTCAAAACTCTAATATTTTGATAGTAATATCTCATTGGAACTGTAAGCCTGTTGGATGAATCTAGTTCTTTGGTCTGCGCTCCACAATCGTCGGTATGCCATTCACATACCTAATAACCAATCCAGTCTCACCGCCAGTGACGCGTGCATTCGTCTCAGCCCTAACCGGCTTAAAAAAGCAGATTGTTTCGGAGTACGGTCTGAGGCAATCGAGAGATGAGAAAGCTTCGCTGTGGATTTTATTTTTTTAATTTTTCTAAATACTGCAATAACGTCGTCCGGGGAGGAGAGACGCACCCTGATGGGACGAGCACGCTGTTGGCAGGAGGGATCAAATTTCCCCAACCTAATCGGTTTAATCTGACCACAATCCACACTAACCTCCTGAAGCATGTCCTGCACAGTAATAGTGTCACGCTGGACTTGATTCTGCCTGAAAGTACCCTCCTTAACGCTACGGAATATGATAATATTTTGTACCCACATATTACGCTCACAAACCTCATTGATGATCTCCTCAGCAGCTTCATTTATAGATGCTCCAGTGACTGGGGCCGCAGAACCAGTCAAACCCTCATACCTCTCCCTAATGTCACGAATCTCCTGGCTGAGTTCAGTAATCAAGGCCATTAGCTTGGGAATCTGGTGAGCGCACTTCTCACATCCGACGAATATATATTTCAGTCCACTCCTAACATTGGACCTGAGAGTGTAACACTTTAGCTCAGCATCCGAATGGTCGGAACACGCAGTGTGCACCGGCCTGCCGCAGCTATCACATTTGATAAACCTATCAGATTTCTCATTTATTGCTGTATTACACTTCAAACAATGCATTTTCATACACAAAAACAGTCAGGAATAATAAACAGAGACACAACGTATTTACAAATAGCAGGACAGCAAACAGGGACACCCTTGGCCGGGCCAATGACCGTTGACTCACTAACACACAAGAAGGCGGCGGGAAAGGAAATGATCAATGAAACAATAGGAAACAGAAATGATACTCAAAAACGAATACCAGCGATATTATTATGGACAGTAGCATAGCAAGTAAATATAATAGACAAACACAGTAAGAACTCAGTAATAAAAATGCATTAAGAAATACTCACAAAAACAAATACAAAATAGCAATACTCCAAAAAAGAAAGAGAATGCAAGAAACTCAACAAGTACGCACGAATATCAAAAGAACATTGGAGCCTGTCCAGAATACGGATTAAGTCAGAACAAATCATTTAAATTAACGATTAAACAGAAAGTGATAAGTGTAACTTCACACTCAATATATAATCCCACGTAGGATAAAATAACGCACCCAATGATGTCACTCGTTAAATCAACACACAACCATAAACAATCGAAAAAACTAGTTAAATATATGAACGTATATGTATATCACATCCGCACACTATGCTACACGAACTACGAATGTAATTGTAATGAAGAAGAGTGGCGAATCAAGGCTAATGGTGGATTATTATCGGTTGAATCGTCGAACAATTATGAAAACATTCCCGATACCAAATATAGACAAGCAATTTGTTGATCCACATGGTGAAAAAATGTTCTGTGTGTTGGACCCTGACGAAAGATGCCAAGAAAAAAACAGCATTTATTACTTCGAGAAAATATTATTTGGACTTGCAGGAGCGCCGTATATATTTTCGCAACTTATGGGCACGTTACTTGGACCGTTGCCGCTGAAAATAACTTTGTGGTACCTTAATGATATATTATATTCTGCGAAATCGTTTGAGGACATGCTGTAGAAGGTACAGCTAATTTTTGATGCACTGAGAGAGCGAAGTTAATACTCGAGGAGAAAAAAAGAGATGTTGAAGAAAGAACTATCGTGAGGACGATCGAAGAGAGAGATACCTAGAAGTATGCGTTTTTATGATGTGTTAGGACATTTTTGTGTACACAGAACTATAGTGAAAATTCAAGAAAGTTTTGGTTTGTAGATATGTGCCAATACGTCAGGAAACAAATAAGTATGTGTTTAAGTTGCCTTTAGTGTAAAATACCCGGAAGGAAGAAGGACAGAAAGATGCATCTGATACCGCCACCACAAAGACTATTTGAACTGATTCATATGGATCATCTTAGACCCTTAATAAAAGGCGTAGAAGGAAGGAAGGAAGTGTAGAAGCGTATAAGTTTTTGGTCATCGATGCATTGACCAAATTTAATAAGTTGTATACGACCGATAATAGTATAACACATTCTGTGTTGCATTTGGTTTGGCAATTCTCGTCATGAAAAACAAAAGAAATTATTTTCTTCAAAAGATTGTGAAGCAAATAGTGAAGTTGAGCGAATTAACAGAATCATAACCTTAACATAGAATTCTTAGATAGAGACTGGGTTGAGAAAGTGAAAAAATAGAGATGAATTTAAACACAAGTATTAATAAAACTTTCAATAAGGCGTCTTTTGACGCATAATAGGTTCAAACCCCGATTTTTAGATAACTGTCCGAAAAAGACCCCCATGGAAAGAAATAGACAACGAACATATCACGACAAAAAGACATAGAACACTTTAAAATTTAGTGTAGACGAATTAGTGTTTGCAAGAAATACTCACAGAGTAACTCTGTTGGAAGACACTCTAGGAAAATGTTTGGCTACATCAACTCATGTCTCTCAGTTGAAAGCATGTAGAACAGATGATATTGAAGAAGAAGTGGACCAAGAGATTTACTATATTTTAAACTATTTAATTATTTTATTTTTCTATTATTATATAGTAAAAACTTTTA